>JANTQE010000009.1:925132-1038027 GCA_032988195.1 Arachnomyces sp. PD_36 | reverse complement strand
CTTCCCCCTTCTTCCCCGTCCCCCCTTCCCTTCCTTTTCCCCTCCAGTTTCCCTCTCCCTCTCTCTTTCTCAGCCTCGTTCGCTAACCGGTCCCCCCCCCCCCTCCCTTGTCCCAATGGTGCCATCTTTCCACCTTTTCAATATTCCCATCGATATCCCTAGCTGATTCCCTAGTGAGCCTAGCTAGCTAGCTAGATTGAATATTCACATCGATATTCCTACTGATTCCCTAGGGAGCCTAGCTAGCTAGCAAGATCGAATATTCCCATCGATATTCCTACTGATTCCCTCGCGAGCCTAGCTAGCTAGCTAGTTTGAATATGCCCATCGATATTTCTATCTAATGGGGATTAAACAAATCAATATTAGATCATATCAGTAGCAGTAGCAGCTAGTAGTAAAAAATTATTAAACTAAATACCTGTCTTCTACTAATCTATCTTCTTCCATCTCCATCTCAATCTCACAACTGATCTAGGGCCCCCAGTTCGGCCGAGCCTGCGAGCGCCGACCCCCAGTAAGGGCTGGTACACTAAATATTGATCTAAAGAACATCCTCACGTAATACTAGATTTTTTCCTATTATTGTGGTTGATATATTCTAATATTAATTTCGTTGAAAAATCGTTAATTATGAAGTGTCGGGAGACTTTTGAACTGCTACTGTATATAGCATATGCACCCTGAGTATATATCTTAGGCCTAGACTACATCCTCTGTATATATAAGCCCATCCTGACTTCCCCTCAGGAAGTTAGTGATGAGTCTATGACATATCTAATAACTACCTTCACATTCTACTACCTATTCACTGTGAATACACAAGTTCACTCTCCTCGTTCACCGCTATAGTCGACATTTGACTGGGTAAAGATGTCCCGCATTATCATTCTTGTTGTCTTCCCCAGGGGCTTGGATGGTGAGGTTGAAAGCAGAGACTGCGTCACCATTACCCATAACGCTACGGATGGGGTAGAATTCGCCTGCAACTAGGTTCACATAACCACAGGACACTGGGTTGTTGTAGAATGACCCTGCAGATGCCCCAGTTAGTGGCTTCGCGTCGGTGTCCGGCTTGCCACTGAGGCAGTCAAAAGCAATACCGCCACCAAGATATGAGTAGTCGACATTGTCGGCGGATGCGCAGATTGAGTAGTTCCCACTTGTTGGTGCACGGTAGAAGCCTGAGTAGACTAGTGTGTAGTTGTTGCCGTCGACTTCGATCCCCCCATTGACTTCACGCTTATACCCCACGTAGTAGGGAACTTGGGGGTTGTTTGCGTCGGGATAGAGGAGAGGGTATCCGTTCAAATCGTCATGGTAATCCTGCGCTATATATGTCACATTGGTAAGAGAAGACTCAATTGGAATAAGCCCCTCCGTGACGTAGTATGACGGCGGGAAAACTTCCTCCTCAGTTTGTCCCGCCGTGGGACTCGTATATCCATTGTAGCCGAATTGATTTGAATAATAGTCCACGTTTAGTCCCAATGGGGGACAGTCAGGTCGGGTCGGACATGACAAAGGGGTCGGAGTTTCTGTGACGATAATCGTCACGGGTTCGCAAGTGGTAGTCGGTAGCTTTGTGGTGGTGCCTGGTGTTTCACCAACAGATGTAATTGTGATGGTAGCGTCGGTACACGTGGTTGGAGCAGGAGCAGTATAACTTGTTAAGGTCGTATCGCCGTCGGTACAGCGGGTTGAGGTTGAAATGGTTGACGGGGTAGTAGTCAAAGATTCACTGCAGCCGATCGATGTGGTAATTGTTGAAGTTATTGTGATTGTTGTACTACGAGTACAGGAGTAGTCAACTGGAGCCTCATCTAATCCGGAGCCAAGGGCATGGGAGAAACAGGTGCCCAAAGCGGCTAGCGTATAGAGAAAAGGGATCTTCATGTCGAGTTCACTCACCCACTCAATACTAAATAGTAGCTTTATGAACGAAATAAAAGTGAGGTGTAACAAAACAACAACAACAACAACAACAGCAGCAGAATCAACAAGTAATTTATAGTTTTCGTCTTGGAAAAATTATATTTGAAAGAATGATTTTTCTGCCGAGTACGGAGTAAGATTGTGCCTTTTAGTGGCTGGCTGAAAGCATATGGATTCGGTTGCGCCACGAGAGCGAAGTCCCCAGGAACGGTGGCAGCTGTTGTCAATACGAGTAAATATCACTATCACTGTGCCTGTGCATGTTTTTTTTTGGGCGCTGTCACAACCAATTGAGGCACGACTCTTCACCTTTCAGAAGAAGCTTGAAGAAATGTCAGGTCTAGACAGTTAACGACCTGCCAGGCTAGCTAGGACTACTGCATGAACACTCCAATTGAGGCATGACTCTTCTCCTTTCAGAAGAAGCTAGAAGAAATGTCAGATCTAGACAGCTAACGACCTGTCAGGCTAGCTAGGACTACTGCATGAACACTCCCTCCTACCGGAGGGAGATTTCAGCCAGCCGCTCTCACTGGCGACGAAGTGGTTCGGATTACATTTCATTCAGGGGGATTTCAGCCAGCCGCTCCAGGAGTCAATCATTGCTGACTGGAGCCACGATACCTCAAGCGAGTCCAGTTTACGTGGCAATCGACTCTAGATCTCAATGTAATGGGTCATATTATGCTGAGGGCCAGGCCAGGATTGACGGCGACTTGGAGGAACGTTCATTTGGCTGTACGGCTTTTTAGTACAAATGCAATCGAGGATTCTCGCTGGCACCACAATTTGGTTCGACCATACGAGTTCCAACCCGGAGTTTTGACTCTGCAATCCTGCTTCGAAGCGTCGCCTTTTGACCGTTAGCAGAAGGGAGCCAGCACAGTCCCAAAGATGATCCCACTCATGAACTTATCCAGCAGAATGGGGTTGACAAGACTAGTAATTCAGTTAGTCTTATTAATTGCTCTTCTTATGGGATCCTCCGAGGCACAATTGCTGGCACCACCGCCCTCGGACGACGGATTGGCCAACATTCCCGACCTCAAGTACGGTCTCTTCGTCCACCTAGTGCCGGGCCTCACGGTGAACCGCGATGGTGTCGTCGTTGATGACGCGAACGCTCTAGCGAACAGCTTTGATGTGTACCAGTTCGCCAACGATCTTGTAGGTGCGGAGGTACAGTACGTCATCTTTACTGCCTGGCACTCCAAAATGGTGCCCCTTTGGCCGAGCGAGAAGATGCTTGAATGGGACCTGCCAAACCACCGCGTCGATCGCGACCTCATCAGCGACATGATAGCCGCGGTTAAGGATAACAACATCCGCGTCTACCTCTACACCCACCCCCGTGACGGTATGGAATTCACCACGGCGGACAGGGAGAAGACCGGTTGGGGTATCGACCCTCCCCCGAATGGCGAAGCCTATAACCCGGGCGCAGACTTTAACCGGACTAAGTGGAACTCGTTCATTAACGACATCTACGGCGAGTTGATGCAACGCTACGGCCAGCTGATTGATGGCCTGTTCTTGGACGAAGGCAGCCCCCTAGGCGACAGCGAGGAAGTAGTCGACTACCCGCAACTCCGTAACACGATCAAGGCTGTTAACCCGCGCGCGAACCTCATCCAAAACGACTATGGCGATCTGTACGGTCTCGACATGAAAATGAAGGAGTACGGGGGCTGGCGCGAGTTCTCGCAGCCCAATGAGAGCCTGTGGCCTAGCTATGTCGACCCCGTGGCCGCCATCTTCACCGAGACATGGTGGGCGGCCAGCGCTACCAGTACCCTCCGCTACTCCGCCCGAAGCATGCTCCGTTACACGGCCTTCCAGGCCGGCACGAATAGTGAAGGCGGCGGCATCGCATGGGCTGCGGGACCTAATGCTGACGGCGGCTGGGAACCCGGCGTAATGCCGACGCTCCAGCAGATCGGCTCGTGGATCTACGGCATCCGCGAGTCCATCTTCTGCACTCGGCCTAGCACTTCTTATCCAACCAACCCCGGTGCCACCATCGCTGAAGTCTCTTGGGGGTCGGCGACCAAGTCCCCTGACGACTCTGTCGAGTACATCCACGTGCTCAAGCCACCAACCGGACTGACGCTTACCCTCCCGGCCCCTCGGGACGGTAAGGTATTTGGCACAGCCTCTCTACTGCCGGACAGCACGCCGGTGATGCTTAGCCAGGATATTACGGGGGTGAGGCTCACGATTCCTGGCTTCTGGGATACCAACCTCACCGTTATCAGATTGACTGTTCTGAGCCGTTCCGGCCCCGTTCCTCTCTACCGCTGTGCCAGCGGCAGCCACCACATGGACACCACCGATCCCGAGTGTGAGGCCTCTGGCTACTACTCCCTGGACGGCAGCCTCGGCTACATCCATGCCATTCAACTTCTAGGCACGGTTCCCCTCTACCGTTGCTACAGCGCTAGCCGTGGCGATCATATGGATACAACTGACGCTACTTGCGAGTCCTCACTCTACGCCATGGACGGCATCCTTGGCTACATCTACGCCATTCAACTTCTAGACACTGTTCCCCTCTACCGTTGCTACAGCGCTAGCAGTAGCGATCATATGGATACAACTGACGCTACTTGCGAGTCCTCACGCTACACCATGGACGGAATCCTCGGCTATGTAGTAGTATAAAAAGCCAACTGTTTCTGAACGATTATATTAGTTATAACTACACTATGTAGCTTAGTATCTAATCTGTGAGATTTATTTTCTCCCCGCCTTTAGTTCTCGAGACTTATATCTTGCTCAGGCAATGTGTGATATCGCTCCTGTAGAGAAAGGAACGCCAGCCACAATGATAAGCTGCATATTCAATCGTTCCATTCATATCTGTTTGCTGAAGTTGTCAAGTCCCATCCGCCGCCTTCACAAGCGTTGAGCATTCACCACGTCGAGTGATTCGCGTTTTCTTTTTGACTGTGTTATTCGGACTTTATATCACCTGATCAATTAGATGTGCATGCCTTTTTGACCAAGTGGTAAAATTCAAGATGGGTCGATCATCACGTGACCATCTATCTCTGTTGAATTGATTAAATCTTGACATGACTCCAGACCTATAGGAATAACAGCCCAAAAGATGTCGACCAAACACGAGTAGATCCCCCGCTCGAGCGAAACCCTCTACGACATCGCCCAGGAAGTAGTCCACCTCCTAAATCAATCAGACGAGACCCTCGCAATATCCGAATCCCTCACCGGCGGTGCAGTGATGGCAGCAGTGATCTCCGTCGAAGGCTGCAGCTCCGTTTTTCGAGGCGGAATCGTCTCTTATGCGACTCCAGTAAAAGAGCATCTTCTCAGAGTAAATAGTGACCTGATCTCCAAACATGGCGTCATCCATTCAGATGTTGCGGCGCAAATGGCTGATGGGGCGCGGACAGCCATGACCCCGCCCGGTATGCCTACGACTTCGTGGGGGGTTGGGACGACTGGTGTAGCAGGTCCCGAACCTCAGGACGGGAAACCGGCGGGGATGGTGTATATTGGTGTGGCTTCGGCCATGGGTGCGAAGGGGTTCGGACCGTTTCATTTCCCGGGGAATCGGGAGAGGATTCGGGATGAAACGGTTATGGAAGTGTTTTCTCTTCTTCGAAAAGAGTTGCGCAACGCGAGGGAGTAGAACTGGACTATTAGAAGACACATTGGCACCTGGCGTTTGGATTCATATCTTGCTGGCAACGGAGTTAAACGCGCGCGGAACTTGACCATTTCACTCTGTACTTTTACCAGGGTCTAGTGCTTGTATTATAGAGCGATTATGTCAATTTGTTCCTGTCGATTAACGCTGGGCGCCTTGGTCCCACAACCCACAAACGTGGAAATAGATTGAAAGCCCAAAAATAAGAATGGAAATTGCATCCGTGCGAGCGATGTTCCCCGATTTGGGCCCCAGTGGATTGCTCTGCATAGTTCACATGGTGGCGCGAAGTTCATCTGTGCTCACTCTCTTGGTCCGTACCCTCAACGTTCATCAGCAAGTGAGTCGCTAAGGGGAATTCGTAGAAAAACACCGGCCGTAAGCCTAGCGCTAAGTCGGAACGAGTGTGGGATAAGAAAAATCGCACACGACGACGCAAAAATGAGAAGTCAAAAGATCAAAATTTGGCCCCTTCTTGTGTGCTAACGGAGACGTTCCAGATCAAGCTAAACCTAAGTGGAAGCAAGTTGAAGATATTCGCCCCAGATTCCCCCAGAATCGAGCGCGAATACCCGCTTGCAAACATGTTTGTGGGTTCCATTGGCCCCAGCGGCGATTTGGTCATGCACCTTCTTGAATCTGGCCGTAGAAATTAGAGGGGAGGAACAACTTTCTACCCTCTTCCAAACCACGAGATCAAGCTTCTCCTCCTCCGTTATCCCAAAATAGAATTGTAGATACTACCCGAAGGATGCCTGGGGACGCGATGGTTTCAGCAACACATGGTATTGATACCATGCACTCAATACACGGAAACAGGAGACTTGAGCCATGTGATGACGGCGATTAAGATGGGGTTGAGAGAAAAGTCTCTTCAACAAAGAGATAATTGGCGGGGAACAAGCTCGACAGGTTCGAGAACATCGTCTGAAAAAATGAAAGTGGAATCATGGCGCATCGGGGATACTACCCTGACATAGGTAAGCCCGGGCCCTGCGCCTGGGCGCTTGTCAGGTGACCGACGACCTATTCGAGCATGGTGTGGTTACATATCACCACTGGCGTCTTTTCTTGGGGCCATAATCATGTACCACAACGCCGCCAGCAGGATGGATGCAACAAACCCAACGACTTGGCGCATGGTGTACGAGGATAGCCAAAAAATAAGGCGAGGACAAATCCAACCCAAACTCCCAAATACGAGAGCTCTGCGAATTCCACGTTCGAGCAAACTAGCAGGTACCGCGGGGTGGCCGAATGGTGAAAATAGAGATACTCCATGTTTAGGAAGGCTCGATCTCATCTTTCCCATCATTTTAGTCTCTTGATCGTATCCCGAACAGCGCCATGGCAGAGTTAATTCGGTCCTTCTTGTCGCTTAAGAGCCTCCCCGATTCCAATGTCAGTAATATCGCCGAACTTTCGAAACATTGACTCAGGCGATTTGAATCCTCTTCGATGATTTCTTTGCACAGGAATAGTCGGAGCGTTGGATTGCCTCTAGATTTAGGCCATTCTAGGTTTCCAGTTCTTATGTGGCGCAGTGGAATGCGACGCGATTGAGGGGAACATGGTGAGTGATGATATCTTTTCAGGAGTCATCAGAAAGGTGGGAATTCCGAGCAGAGTGTCCTGCCTATATCCTTAGAATCATTAAGACATACATCGCGCGGCAGAAGCGTGTTGAAATGGGAAACCGGAAGATGGGGAAAATTCAACGACCAGTGATGGGTTTGACAGAGGCCGTGCGGTGGATTTTCGACGCATCCTGGTCCCGAAAATCTCGAGACGGCAAAGAACCCGATATTCCAGACCGACTTGGTCCGTGAGAACGTCTCACTCAGCATCTCCTCTTTTCAAAGATGAGCATTTGATTGTTCTCCACCGAAGCGGCGCGCCGTTGCTGACTGAAAATGAGGATCAATTTATAAATATCACATGACCATCAACGTCGCGAAATAGCTCCATATCATTGGCTCTCGTATCTTTGGACCACCGTTTGCCCTGCAAGACAAGACGAGCTTTTCTCGCATCCATCCACGTTAATATCGCCCAGTTGAAGATCTAATTCCAGAGCATCAGGGTTCAAATCACAATATTCAGATTGATTAATCCGTTGGAAACTAGCCGAGGATACTCTGCAGGGATGTATATCAAGCCAATCCATCTTGTACGACGTCTGGATTGGGACCACCTCCGACCTCGATTCCCCGAACCTCGACGAATTTTGCATTGAGAGGCTTTCGCGGAGGCGTTGACTGCTGACAGCTTCTTTCGAAGAACGAAATGTCTTCAACCAACGAGGGATTTGCACCTGTGGCGGCCCGTCAGCCCCCAGGAATGTGGATAGTTTCAATTGGATCCCGACCATAACGTGGTTCACATCAAGTCAACCCACCTGTTGGGCTGTGTGGTTCCCCTCCCAATTATTTGATGGAATGCTTGAGGATGAGCTCTCCGCGGCATGCTCGTGATGTTGGGCTGTCTCCTTGGACCCCAGATATCAAACCCTCTCCAAAATAGCTGGTTCCTTTGGCTGTCGCATCCTGCATACGACGGCGGGCGCAAGAGAGGAAAATCGGAGAACGAATACGTTTTCGCTCTAGGGTGATTTTTTCTCAGACCCATGTGCTTATTTTCGCGACAGGTGCCTATCCAGACATTTGACTATTCTTTTTCTTTGTGCTATTTGAGACATATTATCACCAGGATCATGGTCGAGCTGAACCATGGCCAATAACCTTTTTCTTAGGGGTCCAACACTGCATGACCTCCCTGATGCTCATTTCCCCGTAATTCTTTCTACAAGGGGTTCTAGAAGAATACACATTCAAGCACTTGTGGTTCAAATATAATACCGCCCCGTCCCCCGATATTAAATATGCTTACCCTCCCTTTTACTCCCCCCTCGTTGTTTCCCTTCAATCTTTTGTCCTGCAGCCCTTTCCACACCGTCGGATATTTGGAGTAGGCCTCGCAGAGAACAATTTCTCCCCCACCAGACCGTAAGTCAGCGTTCCAGTTCTATATGTCTATTAATCGGCGTCTTCGCTATTGTGACTAACGATATTCGAAGGCTCTGAAGATACCGCAGCCCGCATACAAGTCATGGCGAAAGGGGTTGCTGCCGGCACGGCCGACGTGTCTCGCGTAGAGGCACCTGTCACGATTCGCGCTTACCTCCTGTGCACCTTTGCCTCCTTTGGAGGTATTCTCTTCGGTTATGACTCCGGGTATATCAATGGTGTTCTCGGCATGGCGTATGTCAAGAAAAACTTTGGTGGCCCGGTCCCATTGGAAGTTGATGCAACAGGTTACAACGTTGAAACATGGCAGAAATCGTTAATCGTCTCTATCCTCTCCGTCGGTACCTTTCTGGGTGCCCTGGCCGGTGGTGCTATTGCTGAATGGCTTGGTCGCCGCCCTACAATCATGCTTTCTTGCCTTATCTTCTCCGTTGGTGTCGCGGTTCAGACTGCAGCGGTTAACGTTGGAGCTTTGGTCGCTGGTCGTGTTGTTGCTGGTCTTGGTGTCGGTGGTGTCTCGGCCGTAGTCATCTTATACGTGTCTGAGATCTCCCCGAAGCGTGTTCGTGGTGTCTTGGTGTCGATTTACCAATGGGCTGTCACTATTGGTCTGTTGATCTCTGCCTGCGCTGATCAAGGCACGAGCAACATCAACAATGCGTCTTCCTATCGTATCCCAATCGGCCTGCAACTGATTTGGGCGGCTATCCTCGCTGGTGGACTGTTTTTCCTCCCGGAGTCTCCTCGATATCTAATCAAGGAGGGCAAGCCGGAGCAAGCTGCGAAAGCGCTTTGCCGTGTTCGTGGCCAGCCCATCGAGTCCGAATACATTCAAGCCGAACTCGCCGAAATCCAAGCAAATTTCGATTACGAAATGCGGATTGCTAGCTCTAGCTGGCTTGATTGCTTCAAGGGTGGATGGTCTCCTAGTGGTAATTTCCGCCGTGTTGTCGTCGGTGTGGCCCTGCAGATGTTCCAGCAATGGACCGGTATCAACTTTATTTTCTGTAAGTCACTCCATACCGGGATTTAGGGGGCTGAAATGTTATTCATTCACGATACTAACTATTTACCTAGATTACGGTATGCCTAGCATATTATCCTACTTTTAAATGGCGCATCTAGCTAATTAATTCTAGGAACCACCTTTTTCCAACAATCCGGAATCGATAACCCCTTCCTTATTTCGGTCATTACTAATATCGTCAACGTGGTCTCGACACCCCTCGCTTTCTACACTATTGAGCGATTCGGGCGCCGAACACTCCTTATCTGGGGTGCTGTTCTCATGCTTGTTTGCGAGTTCATCGTCGCTATAGTTGGAACAGCTGCCCCCGGCTCCGTCGCCGCTAGCAAAGTGCTCATCACATTCGTTTGCGTCTATATCTTCGGGTTTGCCTCAACATGGGGACCCGCTGCGTGGGTCGTTATCGGTGAACTTTTCCCTCTGCCAATCCGTGCGAAGGGTGTTGCTCTATCCACGGCTTCTAACTGGTTGTGGAACTGTGTAAGTCCTTGAACCCCCCATCTATTGCGAAAAAGAAATGCCCACATGAATTGGATGCGTCCAAAACCCCCGTGGGGATAACTCAGTGCTTAGCAGAGCATTTACTTGACCTCTGGCGCTAATATACCCCTCCCACATAATAGGTCATTGCCGTCATTACGCCTTACATCGTTGACCCCGGATACGGTAACTTGGGACCCAAGGTTTTCTTCGTTTGGGGATCAGCATTGGTTCTTTGCTTGATCTACGCCTACCTCTGTGTTCCAGAAACAAAGGGTCTCTCGCTCGAGCAAATCGATCGTATGTTGGAGGAGACTACACCACGAACTAGTGCTGGCTGGGTACCTCATGATACCTTCGCCAGCAAGATGGGTACAGCTGATGTTGCACCCACTGAGGAGGTTGTAACCACGAAGGATGAGCCCACCACTGAGAAGGTCTGAAAAGGCGTTATCGCTTTTTCAGTGCCCGATTCTCCCATCTTGTTCAACCCTCACAATCTATACTATTTGCCCCGTCATCTATGTTCGGGAGGAAATTGTATAGGTAGTCCCTTAATATTACTCCTCTTCGAAGTATCTAAATTTAATAGATAAATAACATTTATATTGTTTCTCTTGCTTTGAATGCTCCCGAGTGCAATGGCCTTCTTCAGGCCCGTTTTTATATTTCTTAAAATAGCATATCATTGCCTACTTGAACCGAACAAACATTTCCCGTCTCTCGCTGTTTGCATCATCCTCATTATGCTGAGATTATATTTCTACAATGCATTTAATAGTCTGGTCTAAACTTTTGCGTGGTGCAAATGATTACTCTGTTAAGATCTTGAGTTTCGCAAAATATATATTCTCGTGAGTCGTCATGCGTTTCCCTTCGGCCATGGCTTCAACCCAATAACTGGCTCCTCATAATATCAGGGAAAGCTGTGGATTTTGACGACCACGCCATACTCGCAACTTATTAATATCCTCTCAGGCTGGGCCATTAACATCGTCGCCATCTCCTACTTTACGCGCCGCTCACGGAAACGTGCAGAACAACTGATCTGCAAGCGCTAAGACCTATTGACGGACCCTTTCGGAACGCCCCTTGCACATTCGGCCTCACGCCGCATAAGCCCAATAACAAACGGGCTCTAGCCGCGGGGAATGCAACAAGTTCGGTTCGCGATGGCCACGGCGCCATTGTACCACGCGCCGATTGATTTGTTTACTTCTTGGCCCTTGTACGTATCTTATTGCTATCAATAATCCCTGGGTAGATCACAAATCCAACGCACGCCATGGGCGGTGGATAATGATCAAGACGAGGTGGAGGCAGCCATTGAGCTACCGATAAAGCTTCATCTAGCATTAGAATGGAGAGTCGCGAAGCCAAGGGTGCGCAGCGCACGGTTCTATCCACAAGCTGATGGGCACATATGACAGCGCCTTGACAAGTAGGCCAGTCTGCGCTTTCCCTCTCGTTCTCATCGAAATATAGACGTTGCCACATCACCCCTTACCTTGACAAGTCGCACATAGCAGCCTACTACCCCTACCTCTAGCTTATGAAGCCGTGATAAGATGCAAGATAGCTCCTCGCACCATGCCCCTTGCTTCGAAGATTCTTAGAACTTTCTCTTGTGTTGCTGGCAACCCACGTCTATAAAGAGAGCTTCAGAGCCCCGTGAGGATATTCTCACCTCATCCAACATCGCCAATCCACTACCTCCAAAACGCAAAGTTATCGAATCCCCTAGAAAAGCTCAACCCGTGAGTCGTACCACTTTCCTTAGACACCCCAAGCCAATTGACCCAAAAGCTAACCATCCATTGTAGAATCCTCTCAAAACCACCAATCCACCAAACAACACTCATAATGCAGCTCTCCACCGTCCTCATCACCTTCTTCGCGGCACTCGCATTCGCCGCCCCGTCCCCAGACACCGCGGGTACCCAATTCGAATGCGGACCATGTGAAAACAAGGGCGGCGCCTGGGGCGAACAGGAATGTTGCGATGCGAGGGCGTGCTATCCCCACCCGTGTTCGTTGGATTAGGAAGTTTGACGGCGGTATTTCTGGGAATCCTTGGTGTTGTGGCTGGGTGATGAACGCGGGAAAAGATGAGACTGGAGTAGAAAAGGGGATTTGATGTGATTAGTCATTTTAGGTTTTTCGTACCTGAGTCACATGATCTTATCAAGTGACTTTCTGTTTCAACTCTAATATGATTGGCTCGACTCGACATCCACCCTCTTTCTCCTGCTCTTTTTATACAAACCTCGACACCGAAGGGTTTCTTTCACGACTTCGGAGCTGGGAAATTGTATTATCAGTGCTCGGGTCTAATTGCCCATGGTAATCAGCAAATTGATTGTGAGATATTAATAAGTGTAGAGAGATCCGTTTTCATTAACATCTCCGTCGCTCAAACGAGCTAGGTTATATATGTACGGAGTACATCGTAGACATAAAATCCCTCGAATAAGATAGGGTAGATAATATAGTATGCGTCGTAAAACAAAATCGTGGGAGAAAGCAAAGCACCTTTCTACCATATATCCTGTCAGCCCTTCTCATCCCAATTCCCATCTTTCGCCATCTCCTTCCTTGTCTGATCAACCAACCACACGCAAACATCCCGAGCATCATCACCAACCCTCCAACTCCTTAACACAACCCCCTCCCGTTCGAAAATCTCTTCAGCTCGCGCCCAGCGACGGTTCCAAACTTCTTCGCGTTTGTTGGGTGCTGGAATGGAGGTGGAATTTGAGTAGTGGCTATGATCGTAGTTGTTGGTATTATTTGTTCCACCTATTGTTGATTGACCCGAGAGAGTGGGTGCGGATGATGATGGGTTGGTGGCTCGGAGAGAAGACGATGAGGAAGATGGAGTGGGAGCTTTCCATGGAAGGTGGTTGGGAGCGTATTGTGCGATGGTGCTTGCAGCTGCAGCGGTATATGACTGTTGAGGTGGTGCTGATGATTGCTTAGAGGCAACCGACGAGGCCGTCCCACTTCTTCGGGGAGGTGGAGGTGGTGGAGGTTGCTTTTGCCGGCCAGCGGAGTTCTCTGTAGAGTTGGGTTGTTGTTGATTCCCTGTAAGATCAGGGCTGCTCTGGGACGAGCCGTTCCAATAAGCTCTCGCGGAGGGGAGGTTATTATATACATCTGTGAGCTTGTTCCTCATGCTAGATGTGTAGCCCTCATGTTCGGCATTCGGCGGTTGTTGCCTGCCGGTATTGGGTCGCCGATCGGCGGTATCTGAATTTGGGACCGTTCGACGGGGCCCGGGTGGTAATGGTGGCGGTTGTTCAGTAGGAACATCCTCCTTAGCCGATGACAGCCTACGAGGCTTGCTGGGCTTGGGAGGGGCTGGTTTCCTCGATATGATATCAGCACTTGGCGTAGCTCCTTCTTTACCCTCAGTGTTAGCATCTTTGCGTGAAAGATTATCTGTCGAGTTAGTGCGGAGTGCAGACGGCTTAGAGGGTTTAGCTGGAGGTACTCGAGCCGAAGTAGAGATCGTGGGTGTGTCAGATTCCTTTTCTCGCGACGGCTCCTCGTCGTTGAGGTCAATTAGGTCAGCTTCGCCTTGGTCTTCAGGTTGACGTGGTGGCAGGCGAGGCGGCAGAGTAGGTCTATTATCTACCTGATCAGAGCTGTCCTCAACTGGGCTAGCTGAGCGTGCCAAACTTTGGTCAAGATGCCCAGAAGAGCTGTCAAAAAACTTCTTCTGTTCTGTTGTAGTGACGTCTCTGATGAACACGCCAATTACACGGCCAGGGTTTTCTAGAACAACCTCGGTATAGACCTCGAGATCGGCCTCTCCGCTGTCTCCCACGAGGATAAACTTGCGCTCAGGGAAATCGCGCATGATCCTCTCCAGAGGCCCTTTCTTCTTCTCTGCTGCTGGCTCGAATATCCCCTGGAACATTCCGGTATACTGCTTCAAATGAAATGATCCAGGTGGTAGACCAACTAGGTTGAAGTAGCTTTTAAGCAGCGGGTACAACTGCCAGGGAGAATTTGAGACGTAGTGTACCCTCACGCCCATACTATCCATCTTTGAATACCATTCCTCAACCCCAAGTACTCTGAGGTCCCCGAGTTCCCTAACGAACGTATTTCTGAATATCTCTTTCGCTCCACTGGCTATTGCGGAGTGTTTAATCGTATCGTCAATGTCGCTAATCATGCTGACACCCCTGGGTTCTATGATCTTCACCTCTTCCATCGCCGATAGAGTCTCCGAAGCTAGGACTCTAACATTGGTCGGCACAAAGTCCAATGGGACTCTGATTGAGAAATGGCCAGCCTCATTCGTGCTCACCGTCCTCGATTGACTTTGGCTATCGTTGAAGAAAAACACTGTGATTGGGGTACTGACTCGAGGGTCTGCAAGAAACGGACGAAGCCTACTCATTAGATGAGAGTTCGCGACACTTAGCTCCTCCCTGGTCATCGTTGTTTGCTGTCCGGTAGGGCGTCTAGTGGGAGTCTCAGGCGCAGGCCTATCATCAAGATCGGACTCTGTTGTGTCAAATGTTCGATTTCGGGATCTTGACCTTGATGAGGGGTCCTGACTATAACTACCCTTCCAAGCAGCGTTTGCTTCTCCTTCTCCTCGGTTGATAATCGATTGGGCTTCCCTCCTCACGCGATCCTCGTCATGCTTAGCCGCCCTTGCCCTTATCCCTCCTCCAGGTGCCGCACTACCACCTGCGTCGGAATCAGGGCTTGAACTGGGGGCCGATATCCCACTCAGCCGTCTCGCCAGAGCAACAACAAGTCGATGTTTCCGAGTCATCTGGCCCCGATGTGGCGAGTAGATCCAGCCTCGCACATCCACATCCACAACCGCATTATCATGCTTTCGCGTTTCCAACTCCCTTCTCCAATAATTCTCATCGTCAGAGGATTGAGCCGAACCTTCTCTTTCCCTTTCCCTCTGAATATCCCCCTCAACATCCTTCTTAATGTGCCTCCTCGCATAACTTGGGAAAAGAACCATCTCTTCAGAGCCTGACCGCGCGATTTCCACATCAGGAAACCCGCCTGGAACACCCTCATTATCCAGCCCATCCATATCCCGATTACTCCATTGGGCTGAATATGTCTGCCGCAATTCATTCGCTGCCTTCAAGTATCCATAGACCTTCCGCCTCCGAGCTCCCCTCTCCCTCCCTCCCCCTTCACCACTCATTACCGACCCCGCACGACCAGATTGTGCCATCGAGCCTCTATCTGCATTTTTCTCCGCCTTCCCAGCACCCTTCACAGCACCGGGAGCTTTCAATCTTCTCTGCCTGAGGAAGAAAGACAGCACTCCCTTGTCCGCAGCTCGTCTCTTTTGGGTTCGAGCCTGCCGTTCGACGAAGGCGCGGTAGATGCGGGAGTGGGCGCGTTGTCGGAAGCTAGGGAGAGTGCCGTGGCGGAAGTCGAGGAATCGGGCTCGGGCTCGTTGGCGGGTGAGTGGGAAGAAGAGTAGCCGGCGGAGGATGGAGAATGGTGTTTTGGTCTTGGAGGTCGGAAGTGGGGGGACTCGCCAGCGGGTGTGTGGTGGTGGAGCCAGGGTTTCGTTAAGATATTTCTGTTATATTATACGTAGAGGTTTTTAAGGAGCTCAGTCCGGTTGAGGTGTTGTTGCGAGTGCAATTGAGATGAAGTCAGACTTTTGAAGTTTGCGAGTTCAAGGATGACAAGGATTGACCGAGAGTTGTTCCAGCTCAAAAAATGACGGAATGGAATCCTCAACACAGCTCTTCGACGTACGGTGTGCCCAATCTCTTACATACAATGCAGTCTCTACATTCGAATTACTTTCTTCTTAATAGTATACTAATAATAACGTTACTAGGCGCCAGAAATGGCCCTCAGTGAACCGTCCCTGACGGCCGTCACCGCGGGTCGTACACCCATCCCGTACCAGCAACGATGAAAAGACCCTTCTTCCCCATACGTGCCCTCCCCTTGGGCCCTTATATTCCTCATCGCTTGAGGGTGGCGAACAAGATAGACCTACCATATTGCCCCCGTCAACTCACCCGTGCCTTCTCCGTCACTACGTCTAGGTCAACTGTCCCGGCAATGAGCACAGTTCGAGTCTTGTACGAGCCCATTGAGAGCGTGGAACGAATGGAATATTATCAGGAAGGCGGCTACCATCCCGTGGAGATTGGCGATCGCTTTCATGATCGCTACCGTGTCGTTCACAAACTTGGTCACGGCACATACTCAACGATCTGGCTAGCCCGGGACGAGATATCTAATCGATATGTTGCCATTAAGATCTGTACGGCGGATTCAAACCCTGTCGAAACCGATATACTGTCTCAGCTATCAGGACCTTCTAAGTCGTCAGATGTAGACACAACGATGATACCTTCGATCCTGGATAGATTCAACATCCTGGGCCCCAACGGTAACCACGCCTGCCTGGTGACAACCCCGGCGAGGATGAGCTTGTCTGAGGCAAAGAATGAATCATGGATAAGCCTTTTTCAGACGGATGTGGCTCGTGCGCTGGCAGCGCAGCTCGTGATGGTGGTTCGATATATGCATTCACAGGGCGTTGTTCATGGAGACCTACATCGTGGAAACATCCTCCTCCAACCCCGATCCAACTTCGATGGTTTATCTACTAAGGAACTATACGAGCTGTATGGAGACCCGGAACATGAGTCAGTCAATCGGTTAGATGGCCAAACACCTCTGCCGGGAGTCCCAAAATTTGGCGTCGTACCTATCTGGCTTGGGGAATCGAGTGAAAAAGTTACACTCCCAGGAGCAAGGATCATTCTTTCTGATTATGGCCAGGCATTCTCTCCAACACGAGAGAAGAGGTTTGAGTCTCGTACACCCCTTCTAATACGACCCCCGGAAGCTCGATTTGAGCCGACGGTGCCACTCACCTACTCATCTGATATCTGGACGCTTGCATGTACCATCTGGGATATCGTAGCCCAGAGGTCCCTATTTGAAGGCCTCCTAACAAATGAAGACGACATGACTTGCCAGCAAATTGCTGCACTAGGCCCGCTCCCGGCTGAGTGGTGGGGGAAATGGGAGGGCCGTGGTAAACACTTTACCGACGACGGCAAGCCAAATAACCGAGCTACATCAGAGTATAGGTCTTTGGAGGATACCTTCGAATTAAATATCCAGCGCCCGCGGAATAAGGCGGGGATGCCACCACTTGAATTGAGTGAGCGGGATGCTCTGCTTGCGATGTTGCGTCCGATGCTTTCTTTCATGCCTGAGAATCGTTTGTCTGCTCAACAGGTTCTTGAATCGGAATGGATGGTGGAATGGGCTATTCCCCAGTATGAGAAGATCCGAAGCTCACAGGAGAACTAGTAGTGGTCGCAATTTTGACACAGGATCCATGCAAAGAAAGCGACTGCGAGCTCAATAGTGTCGATGCCATTTACGCGCCGACTCGTTTCGCACCAATTGCACTCGAGCAGGTTCAGTATAAAATATCTGACATTATTGTCTGCTGGAGCGATACACTTGTACCGTTAACCTATCATAGGCTCACTATGCACGGTAGCAACTGCTGGATCACTGCATCCCCTTGGGCAGCTGTCCTCGTGTCTTCGATCGCTTCGACTCAGGCCGGATCCATTCGTGAAGAGCGCATGGTTCAAAATATTTTCAACACTCCTACCAAGTCACGGCAAAATAGACTCAACTTGAAAGAAGAAAAGAACCCAAAATAGGTTGAAAAGAGGGTTCTAATACCGAAAGAGCATTCCTGCTCGACACTACTAGTACTAGTAGCAAGGAAATATCTCCTGTCACTAGTAGTGTCTATTATCCGAAGGGTTCAAAATTATACCCCCAGTGAAAATATATATTACAAAGACATACTACGGAAACGAATCCCTCTAGTTACAAAACCATTAGAAATATTGTACATGAATGGAAGACTATTATAATACAGACGGCCTCTAGTTTTGATTAATGCCGTCGTTATTCCTCGTAATTCACCGCCTTCGCCCGCCCGCTGCGCCGACGGACGGGGGTTGGAGCAGAGGAACTCGCGGTTTTAGAATCAACCTCATCCTCTGAAAGTTCTGGAGCCTCCGACAGAGACGACGATGGCGATGGGGACTTCTTGGACACCTTTCGCTTCTTACTCACCGTCTTCTCGACGACCTCTACTTTCTTTCGCCCTCTCCTGGGAGTTTTTGGGGTAGAGGGGGCAGAGGGCTCCTCCTCTTTATCAGAGCCTTTGGCTGACGAGGCCCTACTCTTACTTGTCTTTTGTGCTTTCTTTGTGGGCGTGGCGGCAGGCTCAGCCTTCTTCCTAGTCCTTTTCACAGGTCGTAACCACTCCTCCATTCCAGGAGGCCAATATACACGTCTGTCAGTACCTCCCATACCGACCTCCCCATCAGGAATGGCAGGTGGCGTAGGTGGTGGAGACGAATTATTCTTCGCGGTTTTCTTTCTCCCTCTGACGGGTTTATTCTCGTCCGTCCGTACGTGCGGGATCATGTCGTTGAATTTATCGAACCCAGGAAGTTTGAAGGTTCGCATTAGTTCAAACACTGCCTGTTCCTTGTCCTTGGCCTCGATCATCAAGTCCATTGTTGGATCGCAGGGAGGCAGGGTTGATACCCGTGGACTGTGCTTCCGTCTTTGACGGTTTGTTATTGCGGATGGTGTGGGTTCAGAGTAGTGCATTTTCTGAGTAATCCCTTTCCGGGACCAGGTAGCGGCAATACGTTCGTAAAGTTGCATAATATCCAATGTACCTTCGCGAATCTGATCCGCATCAAATATGATGTTGTGATGATGGTAGTCAAGGACAAGTGGGATGTTCAATTCCTCGCACACTGGGAGTAGATCATGAACGGACCAGCTGACATCATCGTTTTCCAAGACGAGCCGGTTCTTGATGTCTTGTGATAACTTCTTGTAATTCTCCCGGAACCTACCCAGAGCCGCAGACTTGTCGCCATAGACACCACCCATGTGAA
Source organism: Arachnomyces sp. PD_36 (assembly GCA_032988195.1). NCBI lineage: Eukaryota > Fungi > Ascomycota > Eurotiomycetes > Onygenales > Arachnomycetaceae > Arachnomyces > Arachnomyces sp. PD_36. The sequence goes on along the minus strand of JANTQE010000009.1, from coordinate 1,018,914 downwards.
GTATCATGACTGCGTCCCGGTCCTGTTGTGGCGGGAGCTTCAATAGTCTTAGCATCTCCGAATGATACTCTAGATCTAGAATCGAGTTCGTAAGAACTTCTTTCCTCGGTGACCCCAATTGGGTGAACTGAAATATGTCAGCACTCTACTTTCATACTACGCAATTTCCTCTCTTCAATAATCTTACCTGACCAGGGTGAACCGTCAGTCGATGACCTAGTTCACCAGCCACCCGCCCTGCCTCAGCTAATACTTCTGAAGCAAAAGGTGCAAGCTTGTAGCCATAAATTTCGTGACTTGCGAACGGGAACATGTCGCTGCTCAAACGCATGAATTTTATGCCATAGCGGTCGTTCCATCGAATCATTTTAACAATATCCCTGGCGTTCGCTAGCCCGAGTGCCTCCACAAACGCCTGTCCACGATGGACTTCTGGTGGCTGCTCTCGATCAGGGCGGTTTGAGGTAGCATGGTGAGGCTTTGAGGGATCCTTTAAAGGATGGCGGTTCTCTAGAATTGATGCTATTCGGCATGTCCTGGAGCTGAAGACTGGAGGGGTCGAATAACGAAGGTAAGTACACAGGCATGCCTAGTCCAACCTGTCAGTCCCATATCTAGGTAAGCGCGTAAATGCACGGGCTACTCACATAACCTAGTCTCCCTTTCCATGGAAGCGGAAGATAATCACTGTTGACAGGGGGAGGTCTTGATAGGGCTTCCTTCACCTCCTCTTCGTTCGCAGGGATATCTGCATTTGCTTCAGGGTCAACGATTTCATCAACCCCATTCGTGATCTTCGCTTTAGACGACGCTATTGCCCTCGGGGGTTGGGATTCCGCGTCGTCGGGTGGACTAGAAAGGCTAGAGGATGTGTCCTCCATATTTCCGCTAACCATCTGCGCACCTACATCTGCAGAGGCGCCGGAGGCGTTCACAGGACTGGTAGTGGGGTTCCTAGAAACAGAGGCAGTCATTGGCGAACGATTCTCGCCATGTGTGACCCTTAGGGAGGGATTAGATCTGGGAATACTGGTTTCAGATGGTGGAGGGGTCGTGTTCTTCGGGATCGCAGTCAGGGAGGACGCGAATCGCCTCGAACCTGGATACTTCTGCCGCCACCATGGTTGTGGGACGTTGAGTTTCCGGCGCAAACCATGCTGAATACTGGTGGCGACACTGAATGAATGAAGACTCTTCAAAGGCATTCACTCAGCAGGATGATCATTGATATAAGTGCTGGATAGGTAGAAATAGACCGCACTGCCGATGACCATTACAATGGCCTTTGAATACACGTCTATTGTCTTCTTTGTAGAGTATGATTTCTTTATTGATCGCAAGAAAGAAACGCGACGTTGACATTGAGCTCGAGGGATGGTCTTGGCGAATTAGCTAAACAATGGCCCTTGTCACGTTACTCCGCATTGTCAATGCACACTCACGGGTAACCTTAACTTCACCACCATCGCCAACTCCGACGGCACGATGTATCATGATAGAAAACTTTGGAGCCATGATACGACCATAGTATTTGGATCGGAGATGTAATTAAAGGCTACTTGGGGTTTTGGATTGGGGCCATGTTTCTTCTTTACCCTAAGAAGGCAATGCGACCTGAAAATCATCTCGCTGGAGTTTCGTGTTTCAGGATATGCCCCCTCCACCCAAATGATTTGATCACAGTCAGCGGCTACGGAAACATGAGAAACACAAAACATCTCTCCTTACCCACATCACATTCACCAATCTGAGTGGCAGGATTCCCGCCATTGTTTGCACATCTTTCAAGCATTCACGGAGATCCCCTGAATCTTAGCCTGTTAGCCTTTGAGGATCCCAGTTGAAGGTGGCATCTTCCGGCATTGTCAACAGGGACCCGGACCAACCCGTGTTCAGGCCTTTCAATCATGCGCTGCGAATAGCCTCAGCTTTTTCATTCACCGTTCCTGCATGAAACGGAAGGACCCTCCCACCATGAGCAACTTCAGCGGAAGTTAGCTTGTCAAGTTGTCATGAAGGAATTTTCCCGTTCCTTCAATAGTTTATATATCCCACCTTCTTCCTCTCAAGTCCAGATCTTTTCTTTCCTTCATCATTCTTCCACCACACACCAGACTTTCCTTAACTTTCCAACTCCTTCCTTTCTATTCTTCAACGCAAGAGCTTGCTCTTCTTTACATTCCCTGTCCTTGCTATCACCGGTTCCTAAGAACTCGACAACAGCATCAACGCTTTTTACTACAAAAACCTTCAGCAACACAACACAGACGTTTTTACAGCCGGTTCTGCTAGACGCCTGATTCAACCGCAACAATGGGCAAAGTTACTTCAGCCATCCTTTTCGCCATGCTCTCCCTCGGGGCCCTTGGCCACATGGAGATGGTCAACCCTCTTCCTATCCGCAGTCCAGAGGACCCTAAATCCAACAACCCGGATTACGACTACGTCTCCCCCTTAGATGCATCTGGCTCCAACTACCCCTGCAAGGGATACCACACCGATCCTTTCCGTGCAACTGCGGATTACCAGGCTGGTCAGAGCTACACCATGGAAATCGAGGGTGGTGCCACTCACGAGGGTGGTTCCTGCCAGCTCTCCCTCTCTTACGACAACGGAGAGTCTTTCCAGGTCATCAAGTCCATGATCGGAGGATGCCCATTGCAATCTTCTTATGACTTCACCATCCCCAGTGACGCTCCCTCTGGAGAGGCTCTCTTCGCCTGGAGTTGGTTCAACAAGGTCGGAAACCGAGAGATGTACATGAACTGCGCTTTCGTCAACATCCAGGGTTCCTCTTCCAAGCTCCTCGCTCGCCAGGACACCTCTCTCTCCTTCGACTCCGCTCCTTCTATCTTCATCGCCAACGTCAACGGCCCCGGCCAGTGCACCACTATCGAAGGAGAGGACGTCGTCTTCCCCTACCCTGGTGATGAGGTCGAGGGAGCCCAGGACGCTGGTGAAGGGTACACTTGCTCTGGCACTGCCCCTGGCGCTCCTGATGGAGACTCCCCCGACCCACCATCCCCTCCCACCGACCCCGCCCCAGTTCCAACCACTGAGCCAACCCAGGCCCCGACTCCCCCTCCAACCACCACAACCATGGTGACCCAACCAGCTCCTCCTTCCTCGACCCCTGTCCCAACCCCAACCAATCAGCCAGGCCAGTGCACTGAGGGTGAGACCTTCTGCAACTCCCCAACCACTTGGTCCCTCTGCTCTGGCGGTCACTTTGTCTTCATGGGCCCTGTCGCCCCAGGAATGACATGCGAAGCTGGCTCCATTAACCGTGCGGCATACTAAGTGCGATGCACAATGGGAATCCTAGTCATCGTATGACGCGGGATCAATGTCGAGTTATTCGTACATACGAGCCGGTTTTACATTACATTCGTTATTACATATGGTGGAATGATAGACGGCAGTGTTAGACTATGATGGAAGTTAACTCTTTTTGTTTACTCGTCTCTTCCTGCCCAGCGATGTCCTGGAGACCATTGTGTCGCCGTCTTTTACTTCCTTTCATACATGTACAATTTTCCAAACACTCTTTGTATCACAATAAGATGAACATAGAATGATCTCCTTTAACGAAATTCATGAACCATAAAAACATTTTCTCCACTAGGATTCAAATGTAGTAGCCATAAAATCGGTAATAGAAACACTGAAAAACACCAAAAGAGCGTCCTCCTGTTTCGTAGACTACATTCCTTCTCCTGATGCAACCCTCTCCTTTTCCTATCGGTTCCTGGATCGAGGTTGTACCTGACCAAAATCTCTGTGTGTGTGAACCTCAATCTAATTAATTTTACCCCTTGATCCCCATCGCGCTAAAGTTGTTGCAACCACGAACCTTCACCCCGCACCACTATACATCTGGCCCCCAAGCCAACCTCATTAGGTAACCACACCGAAAATGGCGACCCTGAAGAACACCCAGAGAAACGCCAACCCAACGGACCCTGAAATTGGAATTCTTCAGGGCCTTTCTGGCCGTGAAACCGGACTCTGACCACTATCTTACTCTAAGCTTATGGATGGGGCATCAGCGTTGTGACACTTCCTCTCATAGATGACTACGTGTGCGCACTGTTTCGAAACGACAACAGATAACATAAAACACACCATGGGAAAAAAAGCCTCCCAATCGCGTTTCAAGACTCGAAGAAGAGATTCCTCGTGACGATTGAAGTCAAGCCCGTTTCAAAATGCGCCCCGAAAAAGGCATTCCAGGTACTCTTATGACAGTCACCTACTCATGCCCAACAACAGACCCCTTGACTACTGCACCTCCAACCATGTGCGGCCGACATCCCAAACCGCAGCACACATCACATATTACGCCCCGAGCAGTTTGGAATGTCACCATAACGCAACTACCACAACGCAACGTCTTGGGGTCACCCGATGGATGATGGATGAGTCGATCGATTGAACAGTGCCAACGGATTATTCCAACTACAACTACGACATAGAGGTTGACAGAAAGTTTTCTTGGCAGGGGCTATTGACATTCCTTTGTTTGAGGAGAAAGGGGTGTTGGGTTGGTTGGATGCCTTTGTGCTCCCCGATCGGTCTCGAGTGCTCGGTTATCTTTGTTACCTCGAAGAAGGGAATTGTTTCAATGAGAAGATTTCCTTTGTTTGGAAGTTGAAAGAAATCTCCCAGCCACCCTTCCGCCTAGCCAGAGAAGTGAATGAAGGCCTTCGCGAACTTTCTGAGAAGATGTCAGCCCAGTGGGTGCCTAGGAGGCGGCGCATCTGGAATGAGCAATCTCAGATTCCCCTGATTGCGTATATTCACCGAACATAGTGACTTACGGAGATGATTTGGTTTTGATACATCCACAACTGAAGTATGTGGAACATGTATATCGACGCAGATGGACCTGATCGGGAATTCCAGCAATTGCGCGCGGAACTACCCTCATCCTATGATGAGAGAGAATATGTCTTGCTAATTAACATCGACGTTAGGATTCAACACGATCGCATAACCCTTCTCCCTCGACATCGCAATATGCGAGCGACCGCTGTGCCCCTGAGTTGTTGAATCTTCAAAGATTGATCAAGATAGCCTCGACATGTTCCCCAAATACTGGATTGATATGATTTACCACTCTGTCAAAGGATGCGCCAATACCTGAGCAGCTATCCAAACATATCCTCAACCGTTTTGAAGCTTGAACGCCTGATGAATCGAGGCATACACATACAATCTGAAGCATGAAGCATTTTTCAAACTTCCGCCGTGCCTCCGTCACTTGGATCCGCCATTATAGCTTGGTCTCCCTTTTGTCCAGCTTCCTGAACCCTTTTTCTCTTCTCTCCCGCCTTCGCAAACAAAGTATCGAGCTTTTGTTGCCCCTTATCAACCTTTTCAACTTTCACTTTCTCCGCGGCCAAGACAGGCGGCAGCCCTTGAACTCTCCGCTTGCTATCATCGAGTAGCTCGATCTCACGCTCACGCTGGCCCTTTACTGTGGGAATTGACCAGGAACCAGAAGCAGCTGCTTTATGCGCAAGCTTGTACTTTGACCCAGCGAGTCGCGTCTCATACGTATTGGCGTCCATTTTCTTGACGTGCTGCATATATTTACCAAGAAATGAATAATCCGTCTTACTTTTTCTTCTTGAACTACTCTTGAAAGAGTAGGCCAGATCCTCCATAGAAACTCACCTGATGCGCCACTATCAACCAGTGATACTCAGTCCCCACTGGCGCTCCACTGCCCCTAGGAGCATTCCTCGCCCTCCTTTTCGTCGTATTATACTCGACCCTCCAGAGATCCGGCTCCATCTTTGTCTCTTTCCACACCCCCGGATCGTAGTTCCAGGTATGGGACCCCCCAACCGCCATGCCAGAATAGTATTTGCCTTCGAAGGACTTGAGGTCGTTGTACCCTCCTCTCCTTGCATAGGCCCCTACTCCTCGCTTTTCTCGCGCGGACGGCGATGCGTCGGGAGGAACTGCGGGCATTTCTTCCTCGTCTAGAAGAGCTGGATCGAAGGTCTCATCACTGTCGGGAGTGGGTGGATTCCTCTCCTCAATAGCCTTTCCGTCTGCGTCTTTGTCTTTGTTCGCGTTGATACTGGGATGATCGCTAGACCGCTCGGAAGGTGGATGTCTGGGCGGCGAGGGGGATGCCGCGGTTGCCGATTCCACTTTTGCACGCTTTGCACGCGTAGTACGTGGCATAGCGGGTGTTAAATTTCCGTCACTGAATGAGAGAAATGGAATAATATCAAAACGTTTGAGGGGGATCGGGAGAAATAACTGTACGCTGTCCTGCTCTAGGGATATAGAGTGACGTCATTGATGCAGTTTCCCACACACGTTTTCCACGAGATTACAAGACCTCCCCACGGGGACGTACCGCAAGTTTCCTCTCGTTTCGCGAAGTTCCTTCATTAGCTTCAGAGGATACATTAGTTTTTTTATTCCAATGGATCCAAGTTGGTTTACATCCTAGAGCTTATCCCGATACAGCCCCCGGACAACTGCGAAGTCCAGAACGAACTAGGAAACATACACTGGATTATATCCAGCTCAAACATGATCTCCTCTTTTGGCTATGTACGCCGGAATGGCCCGTCTATCGGGTAACATTTGCATATCCTTTGCATCCTGGCTTTTCCACACCTCATCCGAATAATATATCCTCCACAGCCTGTCCCAGCACAACTCCGGGCTCGCCGTCAAGAACTGAGAGAATAATTCGTTCCGGGCTTTATCTTTCTCTACGCCAATTTCCTTTGCGCGAAAGCGTGAGGCTTGCGCTTGGAAGGAGGAATCCATGCTGCAGAATGCTCCGAGAACCATTTGAGACCAGAAAGTTGCTGAGGTGATCTCCCGTTCTTCAACGAGGGCTGAGACCGCAGCCCAGGCGGCACTGGCGAGTGAAGCCCCCGTTCCACGGGTTTCTGGATCTATTTCGATGAGCCGATTGAAGATACGCCGAAGGAGCTCAGCATGAGTTTCAGGGGGGTTGGAATCGTTAGGACTCAGCTCGGCTGTGTCCTTGACGATAAACCGTACTCTCAGAAAAAGTTCTTCCGTGCTTGGTCGACCATCAAAGGTTGACGGGTCGTCTTGAGAAAGTTTCTCGTCGAGTGCCACGCCAATCGCTTTATCCACGCGAGTTTGCTCTGGTGATTGAAGAATGTTGGGGAGAGGTTTGATCTTGGGCAGTACGGTGTTCATTCTTGCGTCGATACTGTACCACTGCTCTGGGGTATAGTACTCCTTCCACGCATCGTTAGAGGCCAGGAGTTCGGGGAAAAGTACCATGAAGCTCTCGAATGTTAGCCTGGTGATATCTAGCCCCGAATCGGGCGGAAGGGATTGGACCGCAGCGTGCACCATCTGCACCCAAAAATATGCCTGCGTTTGTGAGAAAGGCTCAACGGAGCAGGGAGACTGAGCTCGGAGACGCATGATTCGCTTTTCGATGGCAGGAAACATCTCATTTATGACTGTAGCACGCCTTTGGTTTGTAGACCAGGCAGTTTTAAGTATGATATAAGCTGATCTCCTGAGAAGATCCGCGGTGTTATTTGCGTCGTCCGTGGTTTCCTTGGTATGCTCTTTCTTTGATTGAGCTATAAATTGTGGGAGTGGCTCTAGATCTGGAAGCCTCCAATTCTCTCTTGCGGAAGAACCAAATAGGTGATCTTTAGTATAGTGTGGCATCCAGGATTTGCCGTCCATAAGATCGGGATATTCTACAAGAAACTCCTTGAATTTCTCGCGTTGGGGAAACGATCCATTGGCTTGACGGAAGGTCAACATTGCAAAGTATATGCGATGGAGCCAGAAGATTGTCATCGTCCTGTTCTCTGGGATTAACAGCTTGAATCATTATTATGCTTGATGAATAAGACATACCGATGCCTCGTGTTGCGGAACTTCCCAGGCTTCGCCTTTAACATTGCATCCAGCCATCCAAGAAACAATTCGGCAGCTTCGAAAACCACGCTCTCCTTCAACTGACACCCCGCCAGGCAAAGAAATCCAGCTCGCAAGTGGGATTGATGATCCCATGTTTCTAGGTCTCCTGATATCATCCGTTTCAAGAAATCACCTGGAGGAAGCTGTTGATTTGGATTTTTCGCACCCTCTTCTATCTTCTCGAGGAGTTCTTCCTTTGACGGCCTTTTTAGCAGCGCGTTGTCAAGCTGTTTCCGAACTTGAGAATCCGGCATTTGTTTCTTCCCAGTTTTAGCTGCGCGGATTAACCTTTCTAAAAGTATATCGGTTTGTGCTCCTGTTTTGGCACTAAATTGATCCAAATCATCATATACCTCACACTCATAGCCCTGCGCATGCTTCAAAACCTTTTTGATACCCGAAACAAGCTTTTCAAAGCCTTGTTTATTCTCCACAGGCTTGTCGAGTTTGTTAAAAACGACAGCGAGATATCTAGCTTCTATAAAGCCGACAAGCGTCCACAATTCGTCGATGGCTTCGTGAGACCGCGACAGGTCCGAGGCGTCGACGACGAAGACAATCAAACTCCAGGTTCCACAATAGTGGTTTAAGATGCGTTGAGGTATTCGGGAACACCCTCCTACAAACATCTATTTAGGGGACATAGCTAAACTATTCGTTTGAAGGGCGACCTACCTCCTACGTCCCAGATGGTTAACGCCTCATTATTTGAGTAGACAGTTTCAACTAAACCCGGACACATCGTTAATTCAATCTATCAAAGCCTTCGTAGGAGAAGATTGATGCTGGAGATTACCCAGGAACCCGATCGTAGGAAATGTGGTCACGCATTCTCCTAATTTCAATCGATAAAGAAGTGTCGATTTCCCTGAATTGTCCAATCCTAGAAGGACAACTCTATGCTCGTCCCTGGATCCGGTGATGCCCTTGACATATGAACGCATCGAGGAGATTAAGCGTGCCATTGCTGGGGAAACTCAGCGAGGTCAAGCTTGATAACCTTGACGTTGTTGTCGAGGTGAGAGTATATCACCAAGTAAATCGGGTCGGCAACTTGAGTTGAGTTTTCGACAAGACCAGTTCGCTCGTATTTGACTTGTGATTATGAAGAAGATCCATCGTAGGCTTCTGCCTCATCTTTGGCCAAGGGGACAACATCAAATCTTGCTGTGAGCGGAGCCGAATACAGTTTGTTCTGACAGCATTCTCGCTGGCCAGGCATCAGCGTGCACTCTTTTCACAAGCTCAAATTCTTGAGGCTATGTTCTGAATTAATGAACGATTTGAAGGTTGCCCTTTTTCTATGACAGGGAAAAGCTCGCAGCAGCAGTATGTCTTGAAAGATTTGATCCTGCTAATAGGGAGATAGAAAAATGCATCCGGGGGGTCTGGATGTCTGCTCCTCGAGGTCGTCGTCGTCGTCGTCGTCGCACAAGGCTGTCGCTTCGCGGCACACGTGACGCAGCCCTTGCTTCCCTCCCCTCCAAAAAGCACTTCACCCTGGACGTCAACAGCCAAAGAGGAATTGTAGGACGAAGATCACATAGACATTCATAAATCTTCTCGAGATTCCCACCCATTCGATCGCCTCGGGTGTTGTCTTGCGTCCGCGAAGGGTCCTCGTTCCCCTATGGTGGGCTACACCTATTCGGCTCCATTAGCGCCTGATGCAAGATTTGCTGCCCTCACAACCACTTTTTGTTGGAGAGTATTGCCTCGCAACAACGCAGGTTACCTCGATACTCCCCACCTCCAATGCGCGACTTAGATCTCTGTCCACTATGTGGGATGCGCATCGAGTCTCCCGGCGGTATTGCGCCTGGTCGAGCGCCGGAATATCCGCTCACATGGAATCAAAAGCTCCGTGCAGGTTAGTATGTCTCTATTACTATCACTAGAAGTCATGGAAAGGCCTACCGTTGAACTCTTGTACCTAGATATGCCTGCTGACCCCTGTCGTTTCTAACTTAGTCCGAGCCGTTGACGGTGTCTCATCGCCATATGTAACTGGTATAGGATATCGTTACTGGGAAACAATGGTTAACGCTTACTCAGACTATAATAGAGAGTACACTAATATACCTGCGACCTTGTCCGGCCCCGCTGTGACCCGGATCATGTATGACTCCGAACAATACTGGGCTTTTATATTGCACAGCGCTTGTTGGGACATCCTTCTCCTTCGCCTACGAGCAGATGAAAGAAACAAGGATGTTGTTGCCAAACATTTGTTCTTTGTCCTGTTATCTTCTACGTGGGACGAATCTACCTGTCTCATCAAGGGTATTGATTTTGGAGATGCTGCGCTCCTCCGCAAGGCAAGATATCAACTTACAGCGTCAGATGACGGACCCTATTCTTATTTCAATACCGACCCATGCGAAATACATGGTCCGGAAATTGAATCACTAGCGGATTGTGTGAATGGGATATCCTCGGCGGGAAACGTTACGGAAACATATTACTCCTCTCTCATCAACCTCCAGGAAGATTTTCTTTCTCGGCTCCCTTTGGAGATTATCCACATGATTATATCCTGGCTCTCTCTAAGTGATATCTTCAACTTACGATTGGCCTCGAAGTGGGTCGCCCTCGGCTCAACAATAGAAGCTCTCCCAAGATCGTTTTGGTCTAGTCGGTTCCGGGTGGAGTTCGAAATGGGCTATGCGCTACCATACGTAGAGTGGGGTGACCATTTCATAGACTGGAGGGAAAGATTCTTTACGATTAAACGCATTGTTAAGTCCCCCCATGGTTTTACTCATTTACGCCATCGACAACAGGTATGGACTACCATGAGCCCCATATACCGCTTGATCGAGCCTTACGTAAGAAATCGGGAGAGACATGGAATACTTGCGACTTGGGATAACCTTTTGCCACTATCAGGTGGGCGTTCACGAAACCTCACCGTGGGGCATGTATTTCGAGGGCTCTCTGTTCCGGGTCCCTTCCCCGAGGTATTGTTTGAAGGATGTCGTGAAATTGAAATGAGGAGTCTTATATGGCCTCAGCTTTGTGGGATTGGGGATTACGCGATTGGTATCTCATTGATCTCCTTGGAGAAGGGAACATTTGTTTCCGGCATTCGAATTTTACAGTATTACGGCCAGGTTGAAGCAATGCATGCTCAGCACTCCTTAGGAATGACCGATAAGGCTTCTGAGACTCTAATACGTGTTGAAGCCAATATACCCTTGGAGGGTTTTGAGGTTGGGGTTTGCCCGGAGGGCATTGTCGCCTTAAAACCGATTCTAGGTGGCTCTCATCCGACGACATACGTAGGTAGCGTGAGTCTGCGGAGGCCAGATATCGCTTTTGGAAGGCTTATACCTCGGAAGAGAAAAAGAATATTCGCTCTTTCGGCGGGTCTTGATGTGAGTAACCGGCCCCTGTTATGTTACGGATCTTATGGGCATCTTTAACCCACGGTACAGGCTTTTAAATTGACTGCGCTCGGCATCATCGAGACCGAGCGTGGCTCCGGACCTCTCGAAGGTGTGGATGAGTTACACTTGACTGAACAAGTGGCCGTTGAGGACACTCTCTGGTCACCTTCCATCCCACCACATGATGCTTCGATCCATGTATTTCCAACTCCTGCTACCAGTGGAAAATTCCAACCGCTGATGAACGTGGAATTTGGTGGAGCTGATGGTTCGCGGCTCTGCGCTCTCACGAGAATTGTTGCCCATATGGATCGCCTCCCCTATCTCATCAAAGGGTTTGAGGTCTTTTATTCGCAATCTGAAAGTAGGCTCTACGGTAGCAGAGGGCTGCTCGAACGATCCTTTTTAGTAGATGGTGTGAATGGAGAACGAATCGACGAGGCTAAAATACAGCCAAGCTCCGAGCTCGAACATGTTGATACTATTCAATCAATAGAAGTATGTGGAAGTATTCTACCCAAACATCTGATGGCATCCTAACATTTTCTACCCAATACGCCAGATTTCTACGAACTGGGGCAATAGTGTGACTTTCACCTATCCTGAGATACAGACCACAGAGCATCATTCTCCATTGAGAGAACTGAGGCCTTCTCCAGGGGAGGTGGTAACCGGCTTTGTCGTCGGCTTGGGAGTAAGTCAACCCGGAAATCCAGTATCATTCGGCTCGAAAGCTTACTATCCTTGGCTGCACAGATCCGTACACCAATTCTCCGCACATTTGGTCTCCAATCTCTAAGTATATCTCCTACTCGTAGTTTCGATAAATATGCTAGTGTTGCCACTATGCCAGCCCTTTCACACTCCTTGGTATCTGCGCCCGACCTAAGCACAGCCACTATACATAAATTTTCAGTTCGAACTCTATACACTAGGGCTTTGCTGAACAATGCTCGACGTATTCGGTTTTCTCGGGGTATTAACGGCCGCGTACGTGAAGAAACTGATATTTCTGGGCTGTGGATTGAATTTCATGGCTCACGCCCACCAGCGATTGTTGGACAATGGCTGACCGAAACTGACTCGTTTGAACTGGGAGAGTCCGAGAGAATTGTCGAGATCTCAAGTTGGGTAACCAGGGAAGCGACAGAGGCCATGAACGGACCACGCTTGGGGAAGGTTGTTGGCATGTGTGTTTCGACGTCACTCCAACGCTCATCTGGGTTCATAGGAACAAAGAAACCCGGAGCGATGAGGCTGAGATTTCGGGGCAATCGATTCGAGAAATTGGTATGTATGCCTTTCTCATATTTTATTATTAACTCGGCTGACTACTTGTCTTCTTAGCATACTATTATGTGGGCCTATAATCACGAAGCGGATCATCTTCGGGTCTTAACCAAGCCGATTAGCGGAAACTCCGATCTGATATTGTGCCCCAAGAACACGCCAACCTGGATTGTGCCTGAGAAACTTCTCTGGGAGGATACCCACGAAGGACATCTTGACGGGCTTTCTACCGTCCAGATCCATTCCAAGCCGGGTGCAATAATAGGGCTCTCGTTCATATACATCTCAGGGGCGAGTTCTGAGATTGGCTGTACCGACGGCAGGGTTGAGTCATTCGACGCAAGAGATAGAAGACTAACATGCCTCCAAGTGCATTCAACGAAGGACATTATAAAAGAGCTAACTGTCTGTGCCTCGTCCTCGATCTCGTACACATTGCATCCTTGGTGCTAACAACTATGCAGTTTCATACCGAGCCAGCAAACGATCAAAACGATGGCGTACTCAGCATCATGAAGCAAAAAAGCCATACATTCATTGCCTCAAATCCGGGGGAACCTCCTCCTCCCAATCATTCCATGTACGATCTACTCGAATCCTCAAGTCCCCGTATACAACACGCATCGTCCCGTAGTACCCATTACATTCATCAAGAAGAGCATGTTTCCGCAAGACGGACTTCGTTTGTGGGTATATGGGGGATCGGGGATGAACTGAGAAAGCTAGGTATTGTTCTAAGAAACTGCGATGCGGTCTAGTGAGTTTGGATGGTGCATTGGGTGAATTATTTCCAGATCCCGGGGTTTGAACTGGCAATTGGGTTGGGTTATAAGGTAATGTACTAAGGATAACGATGACGATATCAATGACCATGATAACGACTATGAACAATGTTGATTTTGCTTTCGGTATTAAGGGTTTATTTTATGTGCTTGGCGAAGGGAGGGTGTCATATCGGGGGAGAATATCAGGTGTAAGTGATTGACATAGGAAATTGCCTATCCCTTATCCAACGAAGAATACATTATAATGGTTAAACGAGTAGGCAAAGGGCATCAAACAGGATGTGGATGGGGAATGTACTTAATAAGACGCACCTCCACCGCCCGATTACCACCTAAAAACGCTTGGATATTACCACGTGCCAAATAATAGATAAATGATTGGAAACTCTCTCCTTCCCGGCCTCAAAACTTCCTATATTAACACCCCCCCACCCTACAACTGAGAGATTAGATTAGGCCACACCTTCGAATCAACTTTTTTGATACCGCACAGATCTTTCTCTAGAAATTGGCTGCTCCATATTGCCCCTGCGCAGGCTGGGGCACATTATACCCGGGCGCGGAATTCACGTATGAGTATCCCTCACCTCCAGCAGTGGGGGCTGAGGTGCCACCGGTTCCGGTACCATACGTGGCAGTCTGCTGCTGTGGCTGTGCTGCATGGCGTGCCGCACCATTCGTATAACCATTCGCAACTCCACCATTCTGTTGATGGCGTCCGAACTTCCAGAATCCACCGTGCTTCTCTGTCGCAGCTCCGTTCGCCCCTGCCACAGCGGTGGTACCGGTAGCTGTACCGTTGGTGCCACCGTTAGGGACCCCACGTTCGGCATCGGCTGTTGCCCCGCGGTGGCCACGTTTCCAGAACTTCTTTTCGCGGCCAGAGGTATAGTCATTGGCGGGGGAAGGTCCATAACGCTGCTCGCGCTTACGGTGACGGGCAAGAAGAAGTTGGGATAGGATGGATAGCATGAATAAGAAGCTGGGTAAGGTTAGTTCATGTTCCTTGCGAGTTGTATATCCGTTCAGGAGCCCATAAATACTGGGACGGGAAGAGTATATCTCACATTCCAATAATAGCAAGCGCGAAGACACCTTTCTGGAGTCGACAAGCCAACGACAAATTTGGTCGATATCTATTCCCAAACCTTCCAAGTCCACCGGAGGAATTGCTGGAAGGACCACTTCCAATAGGTGTTGACACATTGCCACTGCAGCTCCTATGTCCGCCACGGGTCATAGCCGCAATAGCGATAAACGACGCTATGAAGCAGACATCTAGAGCGACCGCTAGCATCGCGAAGAACATCTTCCCCCCGAGGAAGAGGGTAAGGAGAACCCCGAATAGCGTATACAGGGCAGCCAGACCTGCAAGGCCCTCGACGGCTTTCACCCACCTCGGTATATGGGCATTATGATCCACCAAGACGCCGATAAAGTAACCAAATATACCGACGATAATCACCGAGGTGCAAAGCTGCAAAGCCCGGAGGATCACATTGGAGAATCGGAGAAGTATACCAGCAACACTCATAATGGCGTGTCTAGAGTTGAGGGTTTAGAAATTGTGCTGTATACTAGGAGGTTGGTATTGATCTTGTTAGAACATTTATTGACAAAAGCAGATATCCCAAATATAAATGCGGAGGGGCCTTGGATTCTACGGAACTGCCCGAAGCAAGCTCCTATATATCACCCGACAGATTTCTGAGGGTCCAAACATTCAAACCACATGGGCAAATGAGATCTACGGAACGGCGATCAATGCCATGTCAACCAAGCTAAGGCGAGGTTAAATTTAAGCTTATCTCCATGATGTCACACTGACCACAGAGATCTTGAGTGGAGAAAGCTTGGCGATCCTTATGGGGCCACTATCATTAAAAATAGAATAAGCTCAATTAGTATACATAGTGTGAACAGCAGTTATTCACTCCGAAAATGGAGATTATGACAGGCGTTGCCAGTAAGGGACTCATGGTGCTAGAATAAATCACCCTGGGCCTCGTCTTCTAGGAATTGAGACAAAAAAATTGGTAAGAGAGAGGACCGAATGGGGCTGGGATTGCTTTTGTGAATCAAGTTTTGCGGAAATAAGTTTAAGTATCCCTTGTCTTGGATCAAGTTCTTTTCCCCGGTTGGACCAACTTGTAACCCACGAGTATGAGAGCAAGACAGAACACTCCTGATTGGGTTACGGTTCAAAGCCAAAAGCTCTCCATTATGCGTTCAGAATTTGGAAGAACATCCGTCCAATTGATCGAATGAAAAATAAGATAAACCAGCGTATTCTATTTTCTCATATGCTATTCGAGCTATGGGGATCCGGAACATGTTACTTCATAATAGATGGCCAAATCCACTTACCAAAATTTTATACACTATCACTGAAGAATCGGACCACGGATTGAGATTTGGAATAGTATGTATCTGTTTAGAACTATGAAGCTGGAGCATAGTTCTTGTTTGATTTTTGTCTCAAGGTAATGCGCGTGGATGGTACCTAGGCGGGCAATGCTGAAGCCTGTTTCGTATCCCTCTTATGAATGTTGAGTGAGAGGGGCGGAACGTGACTTTCGTAATGTTCCAATTCAATCCAGGGGGGGCGGCTAGGTACATACGAGGCGCGTTGCCCGCGATACCCACAAAACATATCTGAACTCTTAATGTCACTACATGGTGTTTAATCTCTAGGCCTCCGAGTGTTAATCCCTGAGCAACGGGTCGGCAAGATGACTCAGCTAATGGTCTGAATCTCTCGTTAAGCGGCACAGCAGGATGAAGCGGGGAAAGCCAACTTTTCTACCAAAGGTTCAACCTCGAAATTTTCAACGCATTTACGGCACAAATGTTACTGAGATAGCAACCTAATATCCAATTTGAAATCTGCTATTATACGATCGTCTTTTCACGATGCAATTGTGCTGGCCGTTCTTCGGGAAGAAGAAGGAAATGAGGCGACACCATCGAAGGAGTCAAGCTCAGTGGGTTGCTCCTCGCAAGGATCGCAAAGCAAGCGGTTATGGAAAAGTATACGACTACAACACGATTATTGGTGGCGAAGTGAGTTCTTGTGTACTGGGCAGAATCCTTCTTGACTGCTGCTTTCATGAACCTACTTTGGAAGGTGAGTACCAGCACGATACGATCGTTCTGCCGCATCAGTCCAGAGACTCATTCGGAGAGGGTTGGTCACTTGCCCGACCGGTTCCTAGAACCCCCCTACCGTCAGCAATTTAGGGACGATGATGGAGACGGAGCTGTCATGGAATTTATGCTCACGACGGATCTTTGGTCTACATCGGCAATGGCTCTAAATTGGCAACGAATTGCGGATGGGCTTATCATCGTCTTCTGCATTAAGAAAAGAGAATCATTCGACAAACTTGTGGATGGGTCCAAATCCCTCCTTGAGATGAAAGAGAAGAAGGGTATCCCTCTCATACTGGTGGGCAGCGAGCCTGCTTACTGTGATCGTATCAGTGAGAATACACGTCAGGTTACTGTGGAAGGTAATATGACATCGTGTCTCTGCACCCTCGATTTACTCCCATTCACCCCCCCCCCCCTTTTCTTATTTCGTCCCCATGTTGAAGAAGCTAATAGAAAATTTGTCTAGAAGCCGAGAGTTTTTCCCGAGAACTTGGTGGGGAATACTTTGAAATTGGCTCAGCAAAAGGCGTCGATAATACTCCTTTCCGTTTTCTTACGGAGGAGATAAAAAAGACAAGGAAGTCCCTCTCTAAGGATGTCTCTCAAGCAAGCTAGGTTTATTTTGGTAGAATCTTTCACATCTTACTTCGGTCTTAAGATTATTAATGTTTACGGAGAGGTGAGGCAGGGCAAGGGGCCTGGTTCCAACATAAGCTGAAACAGAATCAAAAGCGCCGTATAGACCGGGTTAAAAAGAATCCAGTTTATTTTCCCAACCCAAAATAGAGAAACGCCGCGTAATATGCGTGAGACAGACCATGTGCGAAGTTGACTAAAATAGGCTAAGGGGGTTCAGTGGGATAAGGACGAGGGGACTTGAAAGGAAATGGACGGCGACGTCTCGGGTCATAGAAAGGTTTGCGGAACTCTTTCAAATACCTGATAGTCATCCTACGGGGCTTGATGTTAGTATTGCCGTTGAACTTGTAAATATAGACGCTTGTGGTAGATGAGTCGAATCGACATCGAATATCAAGAGCGAAGAGGCTCAGTGGTAAGAGGGGCCGATCTTGAGCCAGGTTGTAAAAGGCTAGTGTGCTAGTGTGAGCACAGTTCAGCCAAGGGTCTGGCTCTGCCGTTAAGCGGCACAGCAAGCTGAGCGGCACTGCAGGACGAAGCGGGGAAAGACAACTTAGAAAGTGGTCCAGCCCCGATACCCGAGCTTCGACGGAAGTCCCACCCAATATTCATCTTTTAGACTGCTGTTGTACATCTTCCTTTTCATCATGCAATTGTGCAGGTCTTTCTTCTCGACAGAGAAGAAGAGAAATAATCAGCACCCGCGAAGAAGCTTCGCCCAGGGGATTGCCCGCTGCGCCAAGCGCCGCATACCCATCACGTACAAACCGATCATAGGTGGTAGTGTGAGCCAGTCAGTACTGGATAGGGTCATTCTTGGGTATTGCTGGCATGAACCTACCTTAGAACGTAAGCATACTACCTGTATCCAGCACGATCTTGGTGGTGTTTCAGTTTAGATACTCAGTAGCAATTTTTCCATTCCGCAACGGTTCTGCAGATCCTTACGTGCAGGAATTTTCGGACGATGATGGCGACCTAGTTCACATGGACTTCACAGACGTGGCAGACCTCTGGTGTACAGCACCGACCACTCAATCCTGTCTACGAGGCGGCGCACTTGGACTTATCATCGTATTCTGCACCAAAGAAAGAGAATCATTCGATAAACTTGTGAATGAGTCCAAGTTTCTTCTTCAACTGAAAGAGAAGAATCGTGATGCTCCTCTCATTCTAGTGGGCAGCGAGCCTGGGTACTGTGATCCTCCCACTGGAAACACACGCCAGGTTACAGTTGAAGGTACGGCACCATATCTGTGCGCGTTTGATTTACACCCATTTTCCAGTCTTCCCCATGATCGCAATCTCGCCCCCATATCATGGACGCTAACAACTGATTTGTCATGGGTCTAGAAGCCGAGGATCTTGCTCGAGTACTTGGAGGTAGATACTTTGAAATTGAACCCAAAGGCCCAAGCCAAGGAGTTGATTACACTCCTTTCCGCTATCTTATCGGAGAGATCAAAAGGAAGTATAATTTTAAGTGGGTATGACTTGAGCAAGCCGGGGCACCAAAATTCGAGCGTGGCAGGGGGGCCTCACCCCAGGGTTGGCCGAAACAGCACCAAGAACGCCATTTAAACTCGGCTGAGACCCCTCCCCCCCAAAACAAATCCTATCTGACATAGAGGAACACAACTTCATGTACGTGAGCGGGGTAGGGAAGAGAAGACTAGTAGCAAGGAAATGGATGGTAGAACTTGCTTCATAATTAAAATACGAGCATAGAAAGCTCACGGGACCTTCTTGAAGCATCTCATATCCATTCTACGGGACATAGCGTTGGGAAACCTTTATCTTGTTGATGTCGATGCTTGTTGTGGGTTGTTACATCCCCAATGACTCAATGAGTGGTCGCCTTGAGCTAGGTTGTAAAAGGCTAGTGTGGGCACGGGTATCCAGACTCTCGGGATCGGCTGACAATGCCAAGAAACATGGGTTATTCAACAAGGCTGCGATAAGGTTGATCGCCGCTCCGCTCCGCTCCGAGAAACTATATTTATCCACCCGTGCCGCAACCAACTGCCATCCGGTGCCGCAAACCCAACATTGACAGCCCTGTTAGTTGTTGGGGCAGGCAACACCCCGGAGGGCTCTGTGAGGAATGGCTGCCTATCTCAGCTCTTCGCGTGGGTGTGGGTATGGATATGAGTTTCGGTGACGGAGAGGCCAAGGTATATTCGGAGACCAGAATGTGCAGTATAGAAGACAGTATATGCCTAACGGGGATTACCCCCTCCCGCACCCTCCCACAATCTATGCCAGAGGCCAACACTCTCTGTGCCGCAACCAACACTATGCTGGTGATGGTTCTATAAACCTAGCACCAGTAACCCGTCTGACACGAATATACGGCGCTGCATTTTATGCTTACCCCAAGTCCGCTCTCACCACCCCCCCATCTTTTTAGTAGAAAACAAGGCAACAGGATCGTGCGAAGCTGCCTACTAAGCCGCGTGAACGGTGGCTGTATATTGGGGGCCGCAAAAGAAGGGCACATCGGTCTGCCAGGGACATGGTTGGAGGTTTGGGGGGAGCCGGGGGTGGATAGAGAAAAATCTATATAAGAGTCCGTAAAATGGGCATTGGTTGTAGTTCGATTGATCCAACATCCCTAATTTTCACTCAACATTTCTTGCAATCCTTTTGGCAGCCGAAAGTTTTTCGTAAAACTCAACCCGTTAAAGGGCAGCGCGTTCCGCCCACTCTTTTGGGGAGCCATGAAGCTCCGGTCGCCTGGGGGTGCGGCTTTTCTTAGGGCCGCAGTCTTCTTTACCCCATCTTTAGTTAGGGCACACCAATGTGCTGAAGGCCAGTCCTGGTGCCAGGACCGTTGCGGTACAGATGCAGACACCTGCTGTGACACCCCTGATGGCCAACATAATCTCTGTGGTCCAGGTTCGTATCCACTTCCAAAATGTCTAGAAAGAAAGCACCTGAAGCTGACGTTTGTTCAGGCACAATTTGCTGCGGGTTTGGATGTTGCCCTGACAGTTCCTATACGTGCAATGCCGATTTCAGTTGTACGGGACCAGACGGTGTGGTCATCCCACCGGCCCAGCCAAACCACCCAGTTCCGACTATTACCACTGGGGATGGTAGCGGTGGTAGTGACGCCAGCCCGGCTTCAACTTCGACAGGCACTGTTGTTATAATTGACACGCAAACGGTCACACTCCCTGCTGTGACCACTCTGACCACTGTAACCACCCTGGACCATACCATCACGTTGACACCATCTGCAAACACGGATCCGACAGAACCTCACCCAACTGTGGTTATTGTTGGAACAAACACGGCAACTCTTCCCCATATCACCAAACCCACAACGGTTGTCACCATAGGGACTACCTTGACACTTTTGCCGCCGAGTTTGTCAACGGCACCACTGCCAACGGACACAAGTGGCCCTGGGGAAAGTCCAGAATCACCCATCGTGGTGATTGATGGCACCAGGACCCTGTCACTCTCGCCAGTAACTACACCAACAACTGTGACTACTGATGGACAGGCCATCACACTTGTTCCAAATGGGCCTCCCACAATTACCGTTGGGAAGCCGCCGGCGGTGACAACAAATACAGGTGACCCTGAACAGAGTCCGCCAGGCCCTGTTGTAGTGATTGACGGCACAAAAACTACAACATTCCCACATGTGACAACATCGACGAAAGTGACCAATGATGGTCAAACCTTCACACTTGTCCCAAATGGGCCTCCCACAATTACCGTTGGGAACCCGCCTATAGCGACGAGTACAGGCGACCCTGGAGATCCAACATCACCTGTTGTGATAATTGATGGTACTAAAACGGCAACATTTTCTCCTGTAACCGCGCCCACGACAGTGACCACTGATGGCCAAATCTTCACACTCGTACCAAATGGAGCCCCCGTCATTACTGTCGGTAAGCCACCGCTACCGACTACTCAGACTGGCAACCCATCAGTAGTGGTCATAATCGGAACCCAGTCCATTACATTTCCACCGGTAGCTCAGCAAACAACAGTGACGACGGAAGGCCAAACAATCACACTCGTGCCTCAGGGACCTTCAACCATAACTGCCAATCTTCCTCCTCCAACCCAGACAACTGGAACCACAGCCCAAACGGAAGGCTCGCTGCCTACATTCACTGAATGGCCACCCGAAGCCAGCATCACTCCAGTGAGTCAAGAGGTCGAAGCGCCGGAGCCAGAAGATGACAACGACGATGGAGACCCCGATGGTGCTGTGGTGTCTTGTAAATTGTGGTTCTTCTCCGTAAGTTTCGAGGACGCGTTGCTCGGATCAGTACTTGCAGAGTGTGGGCTAATATGGCTATTTATCAGATCTGCATCGAGCTCCCTAGTATAAACATTCTGGGCTGGAAATTTAACCTCCCTCCTGGGGTCTATCCTCCGTAAGAACCGTCCCGCCAGGTGCTGGGAAGTAAGCAGCTTTGCTAACCTATACATTTGGGTAATAGTGGTGCTCCTCCAATTCCGAGGATCAAGTTCCCGCCGGGAATAAGTTTCCGAGGCGAACTTCCACCATGGCCCAAGTTCACGTAAGTGACTATGATGACAACGACCATCGAGTGCATGTATATATCTCTGAATTGATATACTGACACGCCCCTTTTCAACGATCTATAGGATTGGACCCGACCACGTCCCTACATTCTCCGAGAAGCCTGATCCCACAGATTGTGAAACCAAAACAGCCTCTCTATGCTTTGAAACCACCTCGTTTATCGTTTCCACTGTCGATGGGGCGGTACAGACCGTCTCATCGACGGTGCCCCCACCACAGTGCGGTGAGGTACGTGGATGCGCAGTAATGGACGTCACCGAAACAGCATCAGCAACAAAAACTGATGACTGTGAGACTGCGACTGCGACCGATGTAGTCATCACTTGCAGTGGAAGTGGAGCAACAGCATGCTCTACAAAGACAGAGATCCCTAAGACGGGTTGCTCTGTCACGGCCACCACAACAACTGAGTCATGTATCCCAGCGCCTACTGATGGAAATGTCCGACGACAGGAGGGTGATAACTTTTGCCCTCTGGCCGTGGAATATCTTGTCTGGCCCCACGACGGCACCAAAACTGACGAGACTGATGTCATCTATGCTGAGATGCGGAAGCTACTTCAGGATGAGTCAAAGATCGAAGTCGCTGACACGAAGACGATGGGAATTGACTTCTGGCGAGTCACTCTCGAGCCTGAACAGGCTGAGAAAGTTAAGGAAATATCGAATGTGAGTGATGGCGGTTCTGGGGAGAGGGACATCGGAAGAAGGATAAAGAAAAGGAAAGATCCTCGGCGCTTTTCGACAATCACTAACAATAAATTATCAATAGGTCGCAGCAGTTTATCAGCCGTGCACAGACTGTGGAGACCCATCAACCGCCACAAACTGGAGATACCAAGACAAATATGTCGACGAGGTGGCGGAGGAACTCTTGATTGTTTCGGGCCACGATCAAATGGTTTACCTTTCTCAAAACCAGCAATTCGACGAGGATCTCGGGCAGGAATATTACTTCGATGTGAGCGCTGGAGAGGACGTCCCTGTATACATCGTGGATACAGGCGCCCAGATAGATCACCGCGTGGGTACCCGCATGCGTTGCATTACACCGCACATCTTTATTTTTATTTGCACTGAGGCTAACAAGATGTGCATAGGAATTCGACTACATACGGGACAAGACTGAGTTCATATTTGTCAGAGATGACTATGACGGTAAGCAAACCAAGGACGATAGCGGCGCGCCACTTGGCGGCAAATGTGTAGGCAAGTGTAAACCGCACGGCACTACCATGCTGAGTTTGGTGGCCGGGAAGAGGCTTGGGATCGCCAAGAAAGTAAAACCGTACCTTGTACGTATGCCCCGAATGAAGAAAAGCGGCAGGGGTGCCGGCCCAGAGTATTGGCTTCGAGGGGTATCCATTGTCGGTGATCAGTTCACGGACAACAGCGAGACCGTGCGGGCAATTATCAATCTGTCTTTTCACTACAGCTTGGAAAAATTCCAAGGGGGGCAACCCGGCGCTACTGAGGAGGCCTATGACGTCTGGACGCGGCGGCTAAATGCCCATATCACATCTCTTATTCAGAAGGGCGTCTTTGTGGTTACTGGCTCTGGCAATGGGGAATTCCGTGGATACCCAGCCTTGTTTGGCGGAATGGGTTTGCAGTTGCAAATCCCCGAGATATTAGTAGTCGGAGCCGTACGTGCGAATGGGAACGCGTGGATCCAATCGTATATGAACCCCGGCCTGCAAATCCCTCATATCTCTGCACCTGGCGAACGTGTCGTTGCCGCGCAGGGCGATAAAGCAAAATGGGAGAAATCACGTTTTCTTAACAAACCCGAAGGGACTTATAAGATATCAGATGGCACCTCGGATGGTAAGTCGAAATTACCCGAAAGAATTTTTCGTTTGGCTTGGCTGACGAAGGATCCACATAGCCAGCGCCTATGCTGCAGGGCTTGCTGCTTATTTCGTGAAGCTTCATCAACTGGGCCGGCTTCCAAAAGACGCTGGAGGAAATGATCCAGATATGAGCCCAGCCGGACTCAAGCAGTACATTCTAAATAACGGCTGGCCGCGAGTTTCTCCGCAAGGGCAAGGCCCCTTGGGAATATGGAACGGTGCGACCATTCGGCAGATCAAAGACGACGGTTACTGTCCCTACAATCTCAAAAAAGGAATGAAGAAATTCAAAGTCCGACAAGAGGAAGACCCTGATGATAATGACGATATTTCGGCAAGTGCTACCTGCAAGCCCGGCGAGTCTCCGACTGGAATCCCCACCACTACCGACGATCCCACCGAACCATCAGCGACGGGCATTGCATGCACTCCAGAAACAGCTGGTCAGTGCGCCCCGGCCATGATTTGCAGCGCTCCCCGCCGTAACGGGTGCCAAGACGGAAAGTGCGTCTGTATCTTGCCGGATCCGACCACGTTTTCAACAGTCACGAGGACAACAGAAGAGTCAAACCCAACGGGTTTTACGTGCACCTCTGAAACGGCGGACCAGTGTGCCCCGGCCCTAATATGCAGTGCTCCGCGCCGTAACGGGTGCAAAGACGGGAAATGCGTCTGTCTCCTGCCGGACCCACCGACAACGACTGAACCTGAATCCCCAGCTCCCACTTGCGACGACAAGTGCAAGTTGGACGCAGGTAATCCATGCAACTGCGATGAAAACGGGTGTGACGAACAGTCCCCAAGCTGCTGCAGCACGGGCAACTGTCCCAAGTGCGAGTGTGGCGAGAATGGGTGTTCTGACGATTCCCCTGATTGTTGCGCAAGCGGCACATGCCAGTGGTTAGACGGCGGTGAGGAGCCTCCTGAGGTTCCAGAACCAACCAAGGGTTTCGTTTTGCTGGCGTTCTCGGAGCTTTACATTCCAAGTCTCGTGGGAGGCAGCACCTGGACCCGCGAGTGGCTGGTATTTGGTGCATCGCCCGATGCAAGTATTGACGTGTGCGATGATCAATCTATTACGTCTGAAGAATCGAACACCGGTACGGGCAGTGATCCTGGTTTCCCACCCTCAGTGAGCTCTTTCGAGGCGGAAGGAGTCGCGTGCAGTTACGAGGGAGATGAGGATAAGCTTGGCACGCTGGTATGTGATGGGGTACGAAGAGAGTGCAAAGAATATGATGAAGACTCTGTTAGCTGTGGACCAGCAGGCACCCCGAGGGTACAGTGGGTTGTGGGTTGTAGTTTCTAGTTAATACGTTACGAAATGGCAAGGGTGAAATCGTGACTCTTATCCCTTACCGTGTGGCTTGTGGTTTGGCTTTTGGTTGGCGTTTTGCAGGTATAAACAATCAAGATGGTTATGTTCTGAAAATTCGAGTTATTAGCTTAAATCTCATGGTGACAAGATGGCCAGAATGCGCGCAGTGACTTATAGTTACCTCAGCGAGTATAGAAAGGTTCGGGAGATATATTGAGCCTTTGCATAGAGTCGTTTGACATGAGACTGTGGGGCTGGGTATCCACGCGAGTGTAGAGCAAAAATAAAAACAAGGAGAGAAACGTGCGTATGTGGGTTTGAGATATGGAAGAAGATATATCGACCCAAACCCAGAAATCGGAGAACCATATCTGCGTTTCTCCAACTCCAGTATATGTACTTCTCAAAACCACTCCAATCCACACAACTCCAAAAGGAGGAGACTTATGGTAAACTAGTTTTCGGCCGGAGAATAGCCGCGCTCGCGGTTTTCTAGTCGGTGTTAGTGTCGTGCACATGGGGTCGGAGGCAGCAGCATTTCCAGAACTTACTTCGTTAAAGCACAAAATGGCAGCCGAATGCTACTAATAGAAGACGGGATATAAAATTGAAGGTAGTGTACGAGATGCGGTAGCAAAACGCAGGCCAACCCCCGTGTCTCTGGGGGAAGCTGGTACACCAACTGAAATCATCGTAGAAACCCAGCCGAGTTGAACATGAAGCTGCTGCTATCGCTTGAAATGCAATCGAATTGTCATAATAAAACCAGCCAGTTCGCTGAAACAGATAAAACTGCAGGGAGCTCCACTCGAGGAATGACAAGGCTGAGACTTCCTCTCATGACTTCATTGTTGGCCAGGAGTTCACTCTTGCTCCTGGTCAATAAACGCACGTAAAATGGACTCCAAGCCCTCATTGCGGCGCGTTAGGAGCATGACATCGGATACATTGATCGTTGATCTCCCAGCATGTCTGTTACGGACAAAAGAATTAGTTGACATCCTCTAGACCACGGCGGAAAAAGGACTTACTTTGCAAACGATTCCAAATCCTGACCAGCCGTCTCTAAAGCGCCGCAAAAAAAGAAGAAGTCAGCAACAGATCGATAACAGCGCTATACACCAAAGATCCTGTCCATTTCTAACTCTGCATACCTATTTGAGCCCAAACCATCTCAGTCAGAGCACCAATAAACTGTGGTGTGGCATTGATACCGAGTTTGATAGTTTCCTCATCAACGATCTTGCCGATAGATAGCCACAGAGCTGACTTTAGGCGCTATTTAAAACATTCGTTAGAATGTACGTGATAATGGTGGGAGGTGGTGAAATGAGAAGTAGGTAGTCATGCCTCTTCGAGTGCGGCATCGTCGTTCTCCGCTGTTGGGGGCATCTCTAACGTCTGCACGCAAGTGATAGATGTTCCGGTGCCCGATGATGGATTTAAATCGTCAACTCCATTCAGATACCAGTGCAAGGGAGCGTTGTCACATCCAAGGGCAGTTGTTTCGGTCGTGTTGTCTTGAGGTTCGTTATTTTGATAACACTCTGATTGGTCGCCTACGCGTCGCGGATAAGGCGGAATTTGGTGAGACGCGATCTTCCGGATAAACTAAAACTCCGAGCCGTTTTAATGACGCAAATCGCTCATGAAAGCTTAATTTTTCTATATTTTTATTTTGCGGAGCTCTCAATTCCTGTGTTTTTCTCTTGTCTGCTGCCGCTTCGTCCTGCTCCTCTTTACGGTCTTGTCTCTAGGATATGAAACGGGGCTTTGCGCTCACTCCTCCTCTCTCCTAATTTAAATTACTCTCACAATACCCCCTCACAATCGATAAGAGAGTAACCCGAAGCTTCCATCCGATCTATCCCTGAATCGCGAACTCGCAAAACCAATCCACGAAATCAAGCTTAACCACCGTCAGAAAGCAAGCCAAACAAGGCCACAACCCCCCAAAACAACATCCCCCAGCGAAATCCAACCCAACTCAACCCCTCCGCAAAAATGTCCACCCTCGACTCCCTCGACTCCCTCCTCACCACCCTCCAAACCTACACCTCCAACCTAACAACAAACGTCTCCTCCGCTCTCTCCACCCTCTCAGTCCGCGACTACATCCGCCTCGTCTGGATAATAGGCGGCTACCTCTTCCTCCGGCCCTACATCGACAAGGGGTTCGAAAAGCTGCTGAACTCTGCGAATAAGAAGCAAGACGAAAAGGATGCTGCGGCGATCGCGGCGGGGGTAGAGGATGATGAGGCGGCGAAGAAGAGGCGGAAGGAGGAGCGGAGGGCGGTGAGGAGGGCGAGGGTTCAGGCTGATAAGTTAAGGGGGGGGAATGGGGTTGTTGCTGCCGAAGAGGAGGAGGATAGTAGTGATTCGGATTCCGAGGAGGAGGAGGAGGCGAAGGCGACCGGGGTGCCGAGTTGGGGGAAGAGTGCGAGGAGGAGGCAGAAGCAGTTCTTTAAGCATTTGGAAAGGGAGGCGGAGAGGAAGAAGGAGGAGGATGATGATCGCGATATTGAGGATCTGTTGGAGGATTGAGGAGATATAATGGTTGGGTGGAATAGGGGGGTTCGCAGATACATGCACTGCGTGCATATACGTGGCTGTCTTAGGCTCTCCCCATCGTTCAGACGAAGATGGGAAGTATGGATTAGCTATCTCGACTCATATGATGAGTCCAGTACAGAGGAATCTGAAGACTCGAAACCCAAGCGTATTCCAGGGATGAACTGCCATGTACAGTATTAATGTCGGACATAATGAAAGAAATTAAATGAAATAAACACATTTATTGTAATGTATAAACTCTCACATGTACACTCCACTCCAATTCCTTCCCCAAGAGTTCAAAATCCC
This sequence comes from Arachnomyces sp. PD_36, assembly GCA_032988195.1. Classification (NCBI taxonomy): domain Eukaryota; kingdom Fungi; phylum Ascomycota; class Eurotiomycetes; order Onygenales; family Arachnomycetaceae; genus Arachnomyces; species Arachnomyces sp. PD_36. Next base: position 991,099 of record JANTQE010000009.1, on the reverse strand, counting down.
ATTCATCATCCCATCAATCATAGCTTCATCCTCACCAACTGAATAGCTGGCCCTACACTGATATAAAATCAATGCAACCTCCTCAACGCCTCCACAATCCCCTTCACACTCTCCACATCCTTCCCTGGAATCCCCACCATATCCACAATCTCCCCCTGAGCCTCAATCGAAAGGTCCAAAAACTTCTCAATAAGCTCCCCATCCACAAACCTATATGGCTCATCGTTTTCACGCACAAGGGTCTTGAACGCGCGGTACTTGTTGAAAGGCATGTTGCCCGGGGAGCGGACGTAGGATGCGATGCTAGTTTGGAGGCGCATGAGGAAGTCCTGGTGCCAGGGATGGATGAGCCCGAAGAGGTAGATTGAGCCTTCGACCTGTTGTTGCGGGTTCAGTTAGTTACTATAATTACACGTGAACTCGCTGTTGGCTTACCGTTCCCAAGAAAGCGCGAGGCGAGATCATAGCTTTGGAATTTGGCTGGGCCTGGAGAGGTCTGATGCGGTTAACCATTTCCCCAAGAAGGAATTCGCCCGTGACTTCCATCCTGCGCCTATCATCATCAGTCACCCCGGTAGCATTCTGCCTCAGGACAATCAGATTGCCCTCGGCGTCACTCTCAAGGTAAGTATTCTCATCGATCTCCGCAACACCCGTCCCCCACACAGTCTGAAAGTGACGCGCCACTTCAACCATCTTATCCTCCTGCCCGTCCTCGCCCTCAACAAACTCAACAATCGACACACTCTTCATCAAATCACAAACAGCGATCTGATTTCCAGAAACCGAAACATCGATCGGGGCCGTTGAAGTTCGGTAGCTCGCGAGCTTTCGGAGGGTAATCTCGCCGAATGCGTCTTGTGAAACACTGAATACAACGACCTGCTCAGGAGTGTTAGCATAGTAACTTGATTTTCTAGGAAGTATCTTTCGAACAGTCTTGACTAGCGCAGCGACAATTTTCCCATCTAATACAGCGAGAGCTCGGCATGCCCCTTTTACAGGAAGGTCTGACACCTTCCTCAGGGCGCGCTCTTTATCAACTTCGAAAATGAGGATTCGTCCGCGAACCGAGGCGTCTGCGTCTTCGTCGACGTATGCGGTGCCAACGACAAATCTGTCTTTGTAGTCTACTTCACCGATCTCGTTCGTGCCGTCGGGGAGTTCCGCTCGGATAACGCTTTCGACGATCTCATTGCTATTTAGTTCAAAAGCGTCGAGCTTTCGGAACATAATCTCATCAGCTAGAATAAATTTACTGCTAACATGCTCTGCACGGCCGCGTAGCTCCCTCTTGATAGTGCCGATTCCGAAAGCCTTCTCTGAGGCGGAGTAGGCAACCCTGCGAACGGTCTCGTTAAGAGCCAGAGTCTGGATCTGGGTAGTACGTTCAGTATCAACCAATGCGATCTTAAGGTCCTCTGTCGTGGCAACGGCGATGGAACCGGGGTACGCCTCTGAGTGGAACTGGCACACTCGAGAAGCCTGCTCATAGTTAACAGCGGAGTAGATGATCTTCCCCTCCGAAGCATATATCAAGCTCGGGTGCTCGCACGTCGCGAAGACGTTGTAAAGTCCGTCGTTTCGGGGGAGTTTTTTGAATACAGGCTGTTCCGAGCCAAGTATCAACTTACTCATGTTCGTGAGCGTAGGCTCTGCTTCTAGATCGCCCTTTTTGTTAATCGCAAGTTGTTCACTAAAAGCATTCTGCTCAATGAAGGAGAAAGTAACAACACTTCCATCGGCAATAGAGATGAACAGGGTGGGTGGACAGTCAGGAAGAACATTTGCAACCAGGACAGATCGTGGAATAGCCTCTCCGGGGGCACCTAGTGATTTAGTATATAGAGGCTCTAAATTCTCCAGATTGAGAACAGCCACCTCCACGGACTGTGGGAACCCAGCTATGCAGGTTTTAGTTGGTGATGATGGGATGGTCACGCCAGATATTTGGCTATCTGCTCCAAAGTCCTTCTGCACAATGACCTCGAGATGGTTCCTGGTGTCAATAACCGAAAGTACTCGCCCCCCTGTCACGACCACGAGGTATTCGTCATTGTTAGATGCTGCTGTGATAGCCTGATGCTCTGGAGGAGACCATTCAGAAACCACCATCTCACCATCGATATCAGAAATCCGTATCTGATGCTCAGTAACCTGCAGAACTCTCCCCTTTGGGAGATTAGCGGCTACTAGGGTCGCCTCCGTCAGACCTAACCCAAGAAGGTGGTCAAGCTCCTCAACCTCCCCATCAGGTGAGAACCTGAATATCCTCGTCTCATCAACGAAAGAAACCACGATAGTATCAGAGTAGCCATCCCCGCATTGTACCTGAAGGCTCCAAAGATCGGTAATATGCGGCATATCTCCAAGAACCCCCAGCTCCTCCATGCCAACACCACTCCTCACACTTCGTAAGCTCCCATCATTAAAGGACCCAGATCCCGTCACAATGCGTGCCTGACCAGATGAAAACTCATGTGCCTGAACATCCCCAGATCGACTTCCCAGATCCATAATCGTGAAATCTAAAATGGGCGCAATATTCGAGATGGTCTGGACAACCTCCAATGGATTTGACCTGATGACAAGTTGTGAATCTCCCTGGTGGGATCCGACGAAAACCATACCCGCACCAAGGTACACTAGAACTGAAGCTCTAGAGGTTTCACCGAGGTATTCGAAGTTCCATCCGTCGACATCACCCGCACCGTCAAATGTTAGCTCTAACTTCATCAACTCGCCATAGTCGTCTGCAAGTAGCCAGCTCTGACTATCAATTTGCGCCCAAGCAACAAATAAATTAGGCCCTCTTTCAAGGTGCCGGGTTACCGATTCGTTCTTTGCATCGTTGAGATATATGATAGAGGTCTCTCCAAGAATCAACAGACCACCTACATCGAACACAGTAAGCCCACGTAGGTAGTACAAATCAAGAAAAGACAACAACTCACCCGTCGGCGCAGGCACCGGAATCAACTCCGAAGCCCCCATCTCCAAAGGATCCGCAAAATCATACTTCCCCTCCAACTCCGCCGACCAGCCATCCATCCCAGCCTTATAATCCAACTCCCTAATCCTCAACTTCGGCATCTTTTTATGATCCTCATAAAGCAACGCAAGCCTAGGCTTCTGGTCCGCCTGCGGGAACATAAACGCCGAAGACCTAACCACCAACTCCTCAATCCTCGTGGGACACGGCTCCCCGAGCTCCCCGACAGCTCTATCCCCCTCCCCACCAGAACCAGCAACCTGCTTCCCCTTCTTCCTTTGCTGCTCAGCCATCGGCCTCCCACTCGCCTGCACAATCGGCACAACAGTAACAACCCCCTCATAAATCTCCAACGTCATAAACCTCCCGGATGGATCTACCAAACACCTATCCGCGCTCTGCGCATCACGGGACGACTTATCCGCCAGGTCGACATAACTCCTCTCCGTTCGGAGCTTGCGTTTCGTCGCGTCCCACGAGACGGTGAAATATGTGTATCGGTCGGTTCCGACGAAGAGGTGGTCTGTGGGAGAGGTACCCGGGCAGGGGAGGCGTTGGAGCATGGTGATTTTGCCGTATACGGCTTCGGAGTGACGGAGGATGAGGCCATCGGGGGATTGGGTGTAGAATTGGAGGCGGTTGGATTTACTATGCATCCGGGGATAAGAGTGTATTAGTAGATAACTTCAAGGGACCAGACGGAAAGTACCACAGGGGGAGACTCACGCAACGACCAGACAATTCGTACCCTTCTCCAAGAACCGCAGTTCCAAAGCATGTCTGATACTGCTCGCCTGGTGAATAGGCACCACGTAAGACATGATTGCAGTACCTGTTTGGGGTTCACAACCCCAGCTTCAGTGGTATGCGGTCGCGTTGGTGTTCACAAATGAGCACGGCACGGAAGAGCTCTTCCCCACCAGCTCCTCTTGCCTCCTAGCTTTGCTTGATGAGACGAAAGCGATATCCCGAAGCTCGCTGCGAGCTAACAGCAGCAACAACGAACAATCGATGACAGGGGGGCGCAGTCCATGAAAACGTGATGCTCTATAAGAAGGGAGAAGAAGGGAGTAAAGGGGTTTGAAACATGTTGAAGTGCGGTTATGTTTATGATTATGTTGGAGCTTTGAAGTTCATCGCAATGGCAGGATGGACAGGGATCAATGATGACGAAGCGGGAATTTTTGTCCACTTTATCTCTGGTGTTATCGATAAGGACCGGCCCACGGTGATAGAGGCACCAAATATCACCAATTGATGTGTATCTTTATAGCTTAACTAGTATACTAGATACATTTGTAGGATATATCCCGAGCCCATAGTATACTATAGCCCAATTGAGAGGTTTTGCGGGGAAAGGGCCGGGATTATGAGGGACACTGCCAGTGGGAACTGCAGAAGAGAGAACAAAAAATATACAACCCCTCCTCTATTAACAATTCAATTCAATTCATTCAATAAAAGGTCTAAAGGGTTATCTAGTTTCATCTTGAAGATACTGGTACACAACAGAAAAGTCCTTGCCCGGGTATTCCTTCTCCGTAGCATCGTAAACCTCCGTCGCCTTCTCTGCCAACTCCAACGGCGTCCCAGTCTCCGCCGCAGCCGAGCACGCAAGCTTAAGATCCTTCTTCATCAAGCTGACCCCGAACCCACCGGCATATTCCCTCGATGAAGGAGCCGTCTCCACCACCCCAGGAACGGGGTTGTTAACCTCACTCGACCAGCACCGTCCAGAAGACGAGTTGATCATTTCCCCGAGAACCTTGGGGTCAAGACCCCATTTGATCCCCATGTTCATCGCCTCCGCAGTCGCAATGTTACTGATGGCGAGGAGGTAGTTGTTTGCCAACTTCCCCGACAACCCAGCCCCCTGCTCACCCATATGCCACACCTTCTTCCCCATAAGAAGCAGAATCGGCCTCACGCGATCTACAAGCTGTCCGGATCTCGACGACGCACCAAGCATGAAGGACAATGTTCCAGCAGTCGCACCAACCACACCTCCGGACATGGGAGCATCGACAAATCGGCCTGAGAGGGTGGAGTGGACGGCATTCGCAATCTCGCGGGAGGAAATGGGGTCGATTGTAGAGCAATCGATGAATAGGCGTTCCTTATCAGTCTTTGGAAGGCCATTCTTTAAAATGCAATGGAAGACGTCTTTGACATGCTTGGGCTCTGGTAGTGATGTGATGATTGTTTCCTAAAGAAAAGGCAAGATTAGATCCCCATCATCCAAGTAACTCCAGCAGCTTAATGCTCTAAACCAATCCCCCCAACCCATCCCAAGACCGATTCGCACTGTAACCCAGGTGCATCAATTCTTTCCCCTGCCATAGACAACCTATAAAACCAAAACTTACCGATTTCTCCGCAACCTCTCTCGAATTCTTTGCGATCTCTACTCCCAGACCCTTCCTAGTGCTTGAAGCCGCAACACCAACCTCATCCACAAACTTTTTGGTAGCCTCCTTATTAACATCGCAGATAACCAGGGTATCTGAGTCCGGGATCTTAGCCCTTAGGTTCTTCGCCATTTGGTAACCTAGAATAAGAGCAGGATTAGTCCCCATCCACATTATTCAATCAAGTAGGGATAGTAAATAAACTCACCCATCTGCCCCAAGCCAATGAACCCCCATGTCGCATCACGCGACTGCGTTGTAGAGAAGCCTCTTCTCGAGGAAGAAGGTGAGATCGTAGATGAAGCGATGATAGGACATGAGAAAGTAGAGGAAGTAGTAGAGGTAGATGTCGAGCTAGGGGTAGAGAGGAAGAGCCTCCTTGCAGGAAGGCGAAATGCGATGGCACTCATCTTGCGTGTGCTGTATGCTGTTATGCTGTGTGTTATGAGTTGTAGCTATTGCCAATGGGCCATGCGGAGCTTTAAGAGTAAGAGGAAGAGATATGATAGTTGTAAAAAGAGAGAGGAGAGTGTGTCTAAGATGAGACGAAAGGAGGAAAGGAAGATGAAGAAAGGAAGGGTGTGTGTGAGAAGAAGAGGAAAGAGTAACCCGCACAGCTCCAACAGATCAACCTTCTCACCAACCGCCAACCCCGTGTATCCCCGCTCGGCACAAACACACAAACACACGCATGAACACGCTTTATCCGTAAGTTACATCCTCTTACAGCCAGAACCCGGCGCAGAAACAAGTACCTCACCCATCCCTCCTTCCTACCGAGCGCACTACTATACAGCAGGCGTAACGCTGATAACACCTTCCTCCCGCCGTCGGTGACATCCCGAGTTCTGCCGACAGTGGTAACGCGGGGTATTCCTCCGTACAAGAATAGAATACAGCCCTGTTCCCAGCTCAGTTACAGCATTAAATCATCTCACCACCCCTTCCTCCCCCTTCCTCCTTCTCAGGAACAAGAACAATAATACCCAGGATATCCCCTCCCAGCACGCACCACCAAGCCAGGAAAAACTTCCCCCATCAGTCACAACCAACACACCACCTGCAATGTTCCTGCACAGCTCCCCCAAATAGGGAAGGCGGTCATCCTCTTGTATCCTATCGTATCGTACGTACCATCCATCGGTCTCGGATAGAAATGGAGATCAGACCCCGCAGCAACTTACCACATCCAGCCTAGCATGTTGTGGCGGAGTCTGGGGTTGGAAGAAGGGTCACAGCGTGCCTGGTCACGTGCACCGCGTTTTCTTCCCCTCAAAAGCCGAAGGTAAACGGAATTGACTATTTGGGACGGTGCCGCATGGGCCGAGGATGTATGCAAGTAAGGGGGTGGTATGACGATGCCAAGCAATGGTGGGATTTATATCTTAAAAGAGTAAACAAGTAAATACTATCTATTGCCATCGATCGCTATGTATGATTTGACTCCCTTCCCTATATATCATCCGAACTGAAAAGGTATAAATGAATGAGAGAACTGATGAAAGTTCCGGTATTCCACCACCTGCGCTCGCGCCGATAGGAACACCCAGACAGACAGACAGGACAGACAGGACAGACAGACAGACAGACAAGAACCACGCCCACGACGGTATGCAAACGGTTGGATGGAGGAAAGGCAAACGCAGGCGGAACGGAGAAATTGCAAGCAGATAGAAGGAACGGAAAGATGCATTTTAAATGGCAAAGAAAGATGAGACAGCTGATGGGTATGAACGATGCGAATAAAAACAACAATCAAGAAACAAAGACATTTCACGGCCCAGGAGACCCAGGACTACTCCCCGGCCCAACCAAATACTCAGCAGGCACCCTCGGCACCCGCGGAGAGTTAGCCGTCTGCGCAACCGCCCGATGCTGAGCACGCAGCAGATCTCTTTGCCTCTCCCGATCGCGATTCGCCGCATTCCCACCCGTAAGCCGACGCATCCCGGACTTTGTCCCGCGGATCATGGATCCAAAGGAGAACGAGCCGTCGGGGCCGGGGACGGGGCCTCCGGTCCTGGATGTGCCGTCGCCGACGGATATTGAGGGGTGGTTGAGTGTGAGGCGGTCGTCGGAGTCGGAGAGGGCTTCTTCTATGTCTTCTTCGGAGAAGAAGCTTGTTCCACTGACCATGTCAGGGGGCGTGGTTATTTGGGTGGTGGACATGTTGCCCATCGGGGCGAAGAGGTTGTTGGAGGGAGAGGTGACGGAACGGGTATGCATGGAAGGTCGGAGAGTATCCCCTACAGTGAATGTAGGATGCAACGAAGCGAGGTTACTGCCTGAACCCTCGGGACGGGACGTAGATGGCCGCGATTCAGCGAGCCCGTTGTGGAAAGAGGATGTTGAGGCAGTTCGGGCAAGAGATTTCCGAAGGATAGGGGCAGTTTCCTCATCGTAGAGATTCGCGCTCACATCGTGGAAATCATTTCCATAACGATGCATCGTAGAATCAGTCGATGCCAACGAAGCAGGGTGCACTTCCGTCTCCTCGAAGAAGTCATCGAGGCTGTCCAACTTCTGGACGATATCTCCCATGTTGCCATCATGTTGTGTATCGACAGATTTCATCGTTTCTGTCCGCAGCGTAGGGAAGTAGGAATCACTATATTCATCGGCATGGAACTCCATATCTGGTGTACCCGCCCCTGGTGCCTCCATCCGATCTGCCTCTGCACAGGTGTAGAACACCGCGTGTACATTGTTCCGAGTCATACTTGACTGAGCTGCAGGCATGGGGATAGACCATCCAGTAGCCTCTGGTATACCATACAAGCTTTGTGTACGCTCATACTCCTTCCTCATAGCCCGAGACGAAGACGAGGACGCCATACTCATTCTAATGTGGTGCTTCTCCATTGGGTTTCCAGACACCATCATGATATGATCCATCACTCCAAGCGCTTGCGGGCAAAGCTCGGTCTGCAGAAGCCGTAGAAGAGGCGAGATCAAATCAGGCCCATGACACGCAACTTCAGGTCGACGCATATCAATCTCAGAAATAAGGAATCCAAGAATCTTCATCGTCTTGACTCTAAACCATGTCGTTGTATTCGTGAGGAGACCCATAACAAAGACAAGGCTCTGGACATCATGGTCGGGGAAGTAGTAGGAGCGAATGGCGGATATAACGTGGTCTAAGAAATCCTGTTCAGTTCTATATTGACCATTTGCGAAGCCAGCCATTGAATTCGCGAGATGAGGGCAAGCTTGGCTTTCTGCAATGTTTGCTAGCAGTCTAGCTCTGTCGATGATGGTTGGTGACGTCCCCGGTTGATCAAATTGGTAGCTGAACTGAGGTAGGTTGGCCAGCACCGCAAAGAGTAACCGCTCATCGGTTCCAACCAGCTCGTTGTTCGGGATTCCAGAGAGCCTATGCAGGAGAGCCAGAGTCTTATCAAGAGACTGCGATGACTTGAGCCCTTTGTAAGCCAACACCTGAATCCCCTCAAAGCTACCCTCCCACTTAGAAGGTTGACTCTCCTTAAACTTCGCCACCACAGCAGGATCACCCATATCCACCTTATCAAGATACTTCTCAAGCATCCCAAGACTCTCCATAAACTCGCGCTCATGGATAGTATTCAGACACGCACAAGTCGTCCAGAAAAGTTGCGGATACCGCATCAAATCAGGCGGAGACAGCGAACTAATAATAATTTTCAAAGTCGTCAATATCTCCATCGAAAAAGTCTGATAATCAGTCTCCTCCTCGGCAATGGTATTCGACAGACGAGCAAGCATATCAGCAAGCATCCTCGAATCCAGCGAAGTCGAAATACACCTAAAGACCTGGAAGGATCTGCATGCCAGATGTCGAACGGGGCAAGAAGTCGCCCAGTTCAAAGCTTCCTTTGCCCAGAGATCGCTCAGCCCTTCATACGCGATGCTAAAGAAATTCATAACTTCTTTCGTTACACGGGTCATTGCCGCGGGGACACGGCTTCCTTCTTCTTCTGCGTCGTTCCCGTTATTATCTTCGTAATCCCAAATCACGGCGGTGTCATTTTTGCGGATGGATTCGACGAAGTCTTCGATAGATTGTCTGGTTCCTCCTGGTGTTTCGTCTTCGATTTTCGATGCTACCACCTCATGGATAAGGTGAACAAGCATCTCGCGAGCCTGCTCTTGAACGGTCACAGTATAGTGGTCCCAGAGAATAAGCGCCACGTGAAGGAGCTTTATAACGTTATCCGAGCTCAATGTAACAGGGGCCACCATCAAGTCCACCAGGAAAATTAGCGACACCTGACCCAGCGAGAGATTGCCCTGCTTGTTGCCAACAGGAAGGACAACTCCCAGATCAGCAACATACGGCAACCCTTTCATCTCAGGTGGAGGTAGAACGATATCCTTCTTGTCTTGAACCATGTTTTTCGGCACGACTTGAAGCAAGAAGAATTCAATAACCTTCGACCCTGCAGGAGTAGTCGACAGGAATACAACGATCTGTTTCGCGTAATCGACGAAATTTTGCTCTTTCCGGTCAAGGCAGAGGCAGATGATGAAGTCAAGAATCAACTGCACATTCCCGCCATGAGGTCCAGTAGCCAGAGCTTGCCAGAGGGCTTGTACTTGGTTCGGCAATATGGTGCTGCATCGGATGGTGATCTCAAACAGGTTCGCGAGGAGCATATAAGACTTGGCAGTAGGACCACCGTTAGGATCCAGCTGAAGCTCAATACTTTGCACCCAAGGAAGAATGGCAGCCACCATATTTCGCTGACTATCCGGCTGAAGACTCTTAAAATGCAGTGAGAACTCCGAAAATATCGTAAACGCAAGGTCAGCATGCTGCTTTGCAACACGCTTCGATGTCTCAAACTGCGCAAGCTTGTACACAGCAGTTGTCTTATCCGAGATACTGATATCGAAATCTTGAAGTTTCGAGTTCTTCTGTTGGCGCTCCTCTAACGTTCGTAGGAGTCGGGCAGATTTCATTCGGATCTCCCTCTTTTCATTACCAAGGGTGAAGAGCACGGCTCCAAGGATCCTCCAAAACGCGAGAGGGTAGTCGGTGTGCTCGATTAAAACTTGGGTGACAACTTCGAAATAGCTTTCGAGGGCCTTTGGCCTTTCCGAGATGTAGCACATTTCAATTGACCGCTCGAGGAGATATGGGTACTCCTTGTTGTGAGTAATCAAGTTTTTAAGGGCTCGTCTGCCGATGGAGTGTAGCTTGTCGCTAACAGTATTGAAAATGATATCGATCCAGGACAACATGCGTCGAATGTCGAATTGTAGGATAGACTTGCTCTCCGTGGTTATACTTATCGGCCCACCACAAAGAGAAGCCATGGCACTTAATGCAGCAGTTCGAAGATCCTTCTTCTCAATCTCGATCGCGGCATTGTTCCTCGCCTCTCCATTCTCATGTTGTTGAGCGATGGCAATTTTCCGCATACTCTCCTCTCGCTGAGCAATCTGAGCTTGATTGGGAGAATACCCACACCAATCTTCCATGAGCGAAAATGCAGATTTTCTAGACTCGAAAGGCATCCAGCGAGAAGGATCTCCCGACCTATTGAGGCCTTCGTAAAGTTCTTCCATTAACCCACAGTAGTGAAATCGGAGTCTCTGGAATTCCAAGTCGTTCTGAACTTCCACGTCGCTTAAGAATATCCTCAAATCTTTGGTGTAAGTCACAAGGTTATTAACTATCCAATCGTCACCGAATACCTCAGGCTCCTTCAAGACATGAGACGTCAATTTATAGACGTGGGTCACTTCAGTCCTAAGGCGATCAGTCCGTCGATTTCGCTGTGGGCTGCTTGGAGTGCGATAATGGGCGCCAATTCGAACCTTGGCATGCTCATTACAAGTAGTGACAGCGTACTGTAGCGATTCAAGCAGGGTCCGATACAAGTTCTTATTGATTGATCCAAGCGCAGCTACGATCGCATTCCTGATAGAAGACGGGCCAGCCGATAGGAGAGGTATGACAAATGCGAATAAGGAGCGAGCGGAGCTAATCTTATCTTGCGCCTGCTGTGTACCCTTGGAAGCTTTACGAGCGTGCTGGGCGTTGGCGATTTGGCTCTGGGATTGTGCGCCAGCGGTGTTGAGAGTAGTACAAGCCATGACGAGGTAGAGCTTCCATTGTTCGATCATGATTTCTGGGCTTGTACTACTTCTGCCCACAGGGGCGCGTTCTTGGGCCGCGTCGGGGGTGGGGTGAGGTGTTCGGACGTTCTCAGCGAGAGCAGTAATCCCATTATGCATCTGGACAAGTCGTGCGCAAACAATCTCTCGCCCTAAAGTCACGGCGAAGGGGCAAGTATCAAAACTGATACGTATTAAGTTTGGGAAAACCTTTGACCACAGCGTCGAATCATATGAGACCTCACTGCTGCAGAGTTCGATCAAGGTGCTTTGTGAAGAGTTCCTTCGTTTCCCCTTTTGCAGCCGACTCCGTTCGGCAACATTCAATTGTTCATGATTAAGGTCAAGAATCCTTTGCGAATCATGTTCCAATATCCTAATGACCCTCGCATTCTCCTTGCCAAGAGCTTCATCAAACTCGGTGACAAGACGTAGAACGGTGATGGCAAACGAGCGCACTCTTCTTGACTGAGAACATAAGAAGAAGAGGCCATGTGACTCTATCTCCTCAACATGCGCCAAAACACCTGATAAATCTAACTGTAGGGCCCTACTACCAGACGCACTTTTATCCACGGGCTCAGTTGTAGCTTCTTTGCTCTTCCGTTTAATCTCCTCTATCCAAATCTGGAGGAGTTCAACGTATAATTTCAGAGTAGATTCGATATGATCAGGGCCAAGCATTCCCTCCTCGGACATGGTAGAATAGCGAGCATCGAAATTGAAGATAAATCGTGCAAATCGGATCGTTACTTGTTGGGCATGAGAATGTCGAGCAATAGATTTCAAAGACGAGGCGGAAGAGACGGCGATATTAGATTGCACATGGGCTGTACCGGTGCAGAGAAGGTTGATTAGGGAATTAAACGGAATATGAACAGAAAGGCAACGTGGTAGAGCCTGGACAGCCACGTGGAGGAGGTCGTAAAAGCTTTGTTTTTGATCGGGGCCGCTTGGGTGATCGTCTCGTCTTCCGAAGCTGAATGCTTCGGATATAGGTGTCTTCGGGGTCATCCCACTGAATTTCTCATCCAAAGCAGCCTGGCCGCCGAATGTATTATCGCAAAGGATCGTAATTTTGCCCAATATTTCGCAGAATCGCACATAATACTCCCTTGCCGCATCACTAAAGCTGGACGTATTGACGGGATGGGAAGATTTGCTATTCGTTACTGATGGCAGTCGAGAGTCGGTTAAGAGTTGTGGTCCTATGCTAGAGTTGGACGTAGTATCCCCAAAACTCGCGTTAAATGATTGCGGGAAGGGAGGCAGGGATTGATTGCCATTCTCCAAATCGGACATGATCGCGAGGAATGCACGAATCCCAATAACCATTTTGTCCGGTTCCATCTGTTCGATTTTCAACTCCTTTCCGGAAGCAAAGAGATCGGAATTTATGAGAGGGAATATGATACTCCGGAAGCATAGATCCGGATGTTTAAATCCAATCATTCGAATAAACTGGATAAGTGGTTCCGCGAAGGCAGGTTCAGTACTCAGATACGTCCTTCTCCCGGCTGGAAGCGCAAATCGAACAACCTCGTCCACTTTTCGGAGGGCAACGTTGGTGGAATCAGGATAGCGGAAAAGGTAGGTCCAGAGCAAGCGACACAATGCCTGAAGTGCAGGGCTTCGAGTAGGTCTATCCTTCAACTTGGGTGGGAGACTTGTGGCAACCGATAACCACTGGGGTGAGAATACCTCCCTCGGGGACACACATAGGAGCAATATGTGCAAAGGAAATCCACTTGCCCAATGCCGAGGTTTTGTAAGCATTTGACTCAGTCGAGGAGCGAGAATATCAAGGAATTCCTTCCACTTCGGGCTTGTCAGATCTGCCTGCGGATTGGCAGCAATGGGAAGAATTAACCTCTCGAGAATCTCGCAATAGGCTTGCTTTATCCGAGGGCCGTGAGAATTAACGAAAAGCCCAGCCATAGCACGCATGAATTCACACGTTCTCATCCATGCCTCCTCTGGCTGGGTCCTAATTCGAAGATGCCGCATACCGAAAACGAGAAGCTCAGCCCTAGCTTCAGTCTCGCTATTCGCAGCTCCACGTGCAGCATCCTTCTGAAACCGGTCCAGCTCGGCCAGAAACCTATTACTGACACTGGTGAAATTTATGTCGCTCATAATCCCAAGAAGCTGGGCGTATATTCTCCAGTTCGCCATCTTCAGGGGTGACGAGGCGATTTGATCCGGGTCTACCGATTTTAGTTGGATGAAAACTATGTCCTCCAACCGATCTGCCATCTCTGTTGTGATAGCAGCTAAGCTACTTTGGTGAAAGATTTCAATCAAGACTCTGCAGACGAGATAAACGGATACCGTAGCGCGGCGTTCCGCTAGCACCACGTCCTCATGTCGTGACCCAATAGCGAGAGGTGTATTTGTAGGGCCAACTGCAGGATCCGCTAGGTCGTTGTTGCTTTGAGGATTATCGGTATTACGGCGAGGTAAACCTCCGGGGAAAGGGCCAGGTCGGGGTTGCTGCAGGTTGAAATCAGTTAGCCACATACCACCGGATGAGTTATGTAGAGGAGCAATTCTCACCTGGGTCATCATTTGTTTCGCGACAATTGATGCCTCTCCCTTTGCTTTTCTCCAAAACATTATGGTGTCAATCAATGGCTTTGGCTTCTGCCGTGCAATATGGCCAAGGGCTGAGATCAACTGATCGAAGGTCGGATCAGCACCAGGGCCGCAGACCTGTTCAACGGGTTGATCGTATTCGCCGAGTATATTCATGATGCACTGGTTAATTTTATTATCCGCTTGTCCAACAAACTAAAGTAGTTCACAGTCAGCATCCTTCTCCTCGGACAGAGTAGTACCGGAGACGAACCGAATTGAATAGATGGTGGAGAGCATATTCCCCGACTGTTCTTGCCTCCTGATGATGTTTTGAGCGTGAGGGATTATGTGTATGGGTTCGAGGTTTTGCATTTGGCGGCATCTTTCTCTGTGTGAGGTTCGGATCGAAGTCTTCACCTGGATCGTTATCCTCGATAGTGGTTAACCCGATGGATTGGTTATGCGTGGATCCATTATTTCCGGTATGAGGTTGGTTTGGGGGGTTGTCGGACTGTTCGAGCTTCCCGCTCTTCCCAGCCAACATCGGATCGGCAATTGCGCCAGCAGAGCCAGCAGCAGAACCGAAGCTAACTGTAGAAGAGTTATCCGGAGTCAACTGGCCTGCGGTCGCGGTCGTCGATGATGTAGCAAAGCTTGGGTTTCGCGAGTGTTGAACTCCGTGTACTATTGATGTCTGACGGTGATGGCCATACGAGTTTGATGGTCTCCGCTCCAACCCTCCCTCATATCCTATTCCCGAACGTCCCGCAATGGATTCGGGGCTCTTGGAGTGTGATTGTCCTCGTCGCTGTTGATTCTGGAAGTTGGCAACACCCAAGGCGGCGGGAACGTCGACCCTTCCTCGTGCAGTGGAGACATCGCGGCTGTGGGCGGTGGTGGAGGACTGAAGATTTCTAGTCGGGAGCCGATCCGGTGGCGATGGGGCAGCGGTGTTTTGGTGCGACGTCAGGTTCGCTTCGTCGGGGATGAGGGGCATTGTCGGCTGGAGTGGTGCGGCCTGCCGCGTCGAATAAGGGCCAGCTGCAGAGACATTAGACGTCTGATCTGATGGGGTGTGGTTCATGGGGAGCGTGAACGGAGGTTTCACGAAAGCGGGTACAGCAGCATGGGCAGGAAACAACGTGCAAAATAAAAATCGGATGCAGGAAGAATATGTATGCAGCTACAGCTTGACACTTCGACAGCGTCCACGAGCTTGTCAAGCGACGAAATCGATCGACTCACGGTTGTGCTGCATCTTCAACCACTGGTGACAGTGACAAGAAACGCGACTGACGAGCGCATCATGGTACTAATTCCCTGGGTCGAGGCGACGATCAACATGGATCAGGAGGAATGGTCTTCTTTTCCCACGCTGACGATCGACAATGCTGAAGATAAAAGGAATGGCAGGCACCACAGTCACCAATAAAAAGAATACAATCGTTGCCGGTCACGTCGCTGTCGTTCTTATTCTCCTTGGCTCTCTCTCTATCCTATTTACAGCTTGTCGTCGGTTCCTCTCCCGCAAATACACAAACTCTTGGCATCTTCTTCCCCGATCTCTCCAGGGCCGAATCCCAGTCTAACCACTACAAGAATGGTCGATGCCTGACCCCCCTCTGACATAATCCAGGTCAACAACCTCAACCGCTGCATCCCCGGGCGATGAGGGTATTTCGAGTATCAAAACACGCAAGATGAATCTTCGATCCGATGCTTTGACAGGGACCAGGATAGGGCAGCCTGATAATATATCCTGTGTATCCCTCTGTTTCAATCAAATTCATTGAGCATCCGCCCCGAAAACTCCTGAACCCCTGAGATATCATTCACAGAGACCATCAAGTAATATTCACTTTTTATCAGCATTCACTAATTAATAGATAGATATCTATATCTTTCGCTTGGATTTTCCTTTCCCTTCTTTCCTTTCTCTTCATTCTCACTCGCTAATTATACGCTTGGTTGTTTTCAAGATGGTCCATCCAAGGCTCACTCTTTTCCTACTAATATATATAAACGTGTGTGGTTAGGACTCGCTAGCACGGTCTATGACACGGTCTTGAACCTGTCTCTCAGTCCCTACCGATTTAGAAACACCCTATAACCCATTTTCGTGGTTTTCTTGGCTAACCGATGGGTGGATATCTACGGTCTTCTGCATGGCTTTCTATATATATATATCTCGGCTGCCTACCGAGGCATCATGCATGATATATATTGATGAACAGAGTGGAATCTCCACCCTCCCTATGCCTCAAACGTGAGCAGTGAGCAGTGGATCTTATAATGATGACTTGCTAATCTGATTTTTGCAGGATGATGGGGTTATCGCACTGTTTATTAGAGAAAATTACTGCCGAGTATCGAATTGTGACGATCGTGTACGTCGTCTCGCTCCGAGTATATGACGCACATTAATTAACTATTGCCTGGATGATAGACCGAGTACGAAAGTCAGGATGAACTAATCGCTCATCTGGAGACTCATGCACTGAATGTTCAAGCCACCGATTGGATGATCCCAAGTCAAGAACACATTACCGCATCCCTGGTTGAGAAGTCCAATTCATAACAAGAATGTTTTATACTGTTGACTGATCAGACATCAGCTTTCTATGGTGAGATCAGGAATCGCTACTACTCGTCTCGGGGACTTGAGCTGGCCGGAAAAGGTGACCAAGCGAGGGCACTAATGCTGAAACCCTAGCCATTCAATCCGCTCTTTGATGCGATTGCTTATAAACGAGACATCCTCGATTTCACTTTTACTCTTTGAAGAAACGGTGGATGATTTCTACTTTCATTCACCCGTATATTTCTCTCTGTGGCCTCCAACTCTCGAAGGAATCTCGATCAATGGACGAGGCGATTGACACATTGTCAAGACCTACGAGTACTCGTCTGCTGCTGCCGTTGGATTTGAGCTCCTACGGATTGGACCGATGCCGTAATCGCCATATCGGGGACATCCCGAGACACGGAAAATGGAAGTCTCCCGCTCTCAGCCATGTCAAATAGATATATATATATCTAGTATATACCAACAATCCCCGGAGTCCGGAGGTGGTGGCAGCACTACCAAACAACGAAAATACCCAGACTGGAGCGGAAAGGGCCCCAGGTGCCAGTCTTCAAGACCAGATCAACCTACTAGAGCCTCCGCATGCTCTTCCTCGAAACCGTACAAGTCTGGAGGCGGCAACTTCGGCACTCTGGATCGCGATATTCGAGGATAAATTATTAACAAGCGAGAGGTTTCATATGGCGCCAGAACAACCTCCTCCGAAGGCAGCTCGAGAGTTTATTTCGTGGCGAGTTTCCGACTGACAAGACAGAAGATTTTATCCAGATCAAAGGCTCCAAGATTCAGGAATATCGCCAGATATAGGCATATAGTGCTCGTTTAAACCCATAGTTCAAGTCCCGTGGGTCAACTTCGTGAGAACCTCAGTGCGTATCTTGGGGTTTAGAATTGCAACCTGACCGATGAAAGTCCTGGGAAATCGCGCACTTTGGCGCCAATTTGGTGATCATCACCGGGGGCACTCCTACTGTCTAACCTCACTACCGCGATAACGAGAAGGCTTCTGATCTTTTTGATTCATCAGCTACTTTTGGACCAGCTCTATGTATGTACTGAAACTAAATAATATACAGCATGGCCATCGTGTTCGACGCGGACCGTTCAATACTAGTATGCCTTAACTACAGAAGAGGGATTCTGGCATCCAAAATAAAGGACCATCTGCTCTTTCATGAAGAGTCGGATATCGATAACATCGTCAAAGAATTGACCCTATACAATGCCAAATCGCTGACTTCGGTCGCAGAGGCAAAGGAGATAGAGGCAATTCCGTCTCGGATACAGGTCGGGGACCAGAAAGGCTTTTACTGCAACTTCCCAGATTGCGAGTACGCAGTCCCCAAGGAATCCACAATGAAACAGCATCAAAAGAGTCACAAGGGTCATACATGGACAGGACCCAGAATGACCCCCTGTCCTAATTTCTAGTTACGTGTGTAATGTCAAACCACCACTCGTTTCTTGGGCCAATTCTCTCTCCTTCTTAAATCTCACTCCGTATCACATCTCTCCGTCCATCTTCCAAATCCAAGAGTCGACTTCCTCCTCACCTCTCCTTTTAATATTCCTCTTATTCTTTCCTCAACAAACACAATATGAAGCTCACATTATTATGGGCCTTTACTGCGGCCGCCCTGGTTGAAGCAGCGCTCGACAACCCAGAGGAGCTGACGAAGGCCGCGATGAAAAAGGGAAACGGACGCCTAGCAAGACTCAATGGCCAAAGAAGTGACTCTGATGCCCCATCTACTCTCTTGAACTCCTCTTCACCCACGTCCATGTCACGTTTGTCCGCTGTCCTTGCTAAATAAACTGGCCTGTCATAACCCCACTCCGGTTCCAAATGGCACCAAACGCCAACGACATAATAACCTATGTCTGCCCGTCCTTGGTATGCGAACATGGGTGGCTTTTGGTTTTCATTCACTAACCCTTCTTCTGTTATGGGATAAGAGAAGCCCGTCGACTCGGGCAGACGATGGAGGATATTCTGCAAGCCCCAGTCATACGGCGATATCCCAGAAATTGGGAATATCGCCAAGGTCCTTCTTTATTTTACAGTCTACGCCAACATACAGCAGCTTTCAGGACGACTTTTCAACCGCTGTTGTGGGCCTCCACCAAAGGCTCCTTCAATATAAAGAGATGAAACCTGTAAAGGGGCAAAAGAGAACAGCCTATAGGGATGAGATACTCGCTTCACGAATAGGAAGCTAATCGCACTGATGAAGACCGTGAATAGGCTGGCTCAGGAAGGACGGGCAAGAGAAATTGAGATGGCTGAACTTCACGTAGCGTTTGGGAAATGTGAAGAAGAAGCGGAGGAACGAAAGAAAGATATTAGAGAGGAGGAGACAAGGAAAGCTGCTAAGAGAGATCGGAAATTCATACGGCGATTTGACCGTAAGAAGGAGTAGAGGATTGGGCCTTCTTTTTTTCTTCGTTTGACTTTATTTTGAATCCAAGAAGTTCTTCATATTCCCTTCTCGAGAGTGCCAGTGTTCGTATCACTATCGTTCGGGTTAGACTCAACCCCAGCGACAGTGAATAGCGTAGTGATTAATACAAGATGGCAAAGGAGAAGGTTGAAAGCACCGCTCTCCACGGCTGAAAGATGGTCACCTGACCCCAGTCGAGCCCCTGAAAGCGATCCTTAGACTTGCCGTCGTGTGCCTGTTCATAGACCACACTGCCCGAGATACTCTCCGTTACCATATGTAGATCCCCTGGGGTATTGATGTGCTGAGGGGGTCGCCACATTGATATGGAGACACATAGTTGAGCTTGGTCATGCGGGGAAAATAAACTCTATATAGCCGTGGAGCCCCATCGAAGGGGATAGTATATCGGCATATGATAGAGATGTAGGAAGGAGTAAGCGAATGTGATACAAATGTATCGAAGAATAAAAGTATAGGTAATTTCTGCAATCGTGAAGAGAATTGTAGCAAGACCAAGCATTCTTTCTTCACAGGGATTGCTTATTCGTGCCCCCTGCTCTCGTCCTGCGGCCTGGAATCTTATCGTCAGCAATGTGCATAATATCTGCGCGCTCGGAGAAAAAAAAAGAATGTGAGATGAGAGAGAGTCGATGATGCTTGCACAGTAACATAATCTGACATTTAGAAAAAATAGAAGAGGGATGTTGATATCCTCGGAAAAGTGATGGCTGGGATGAGAGAGAGATCCTCTTGATCTTCACTTGTCTGAAGTAATATCACACCGAAATCAGTCCGTGGTGTTCCGTAGTGATTGATGGACATCCTGGTGAGCTTTCTCCAGCGCTATGATGAGGATTAGGCACCTAGTTTGAGGACAAAGTCTTCCGCAGTGTACCGAAGAGTAGGTATCTGTCCTACTACTTGTAGACGGTGATATCCCCCTCACGCCGCCGTTAGTTGCCGGCAGGAATCTGTAAATAAATGGCGAGCGAAGCCAGGAACAGCATTTAAAAAAATCTTCAGAACCTCGCGTTTCGTTCATAAGGCTGATCCGAAAGGAATTTTGGTCGAGACAGACTTCAGCAATCAATCTCAACGTACGTGAACGTTCGAAGGAGGCATCCAGATTATGAGGTTACCTGGTTGCTTACCCTTCTTCAACTCTCCAGATCTCTCTGCCTTTCCTCCTATCCGGTTCCGAACATTAAGCGTCACGCCACACCTTGTGATCCGTGGGGAAGGACGAACATTAAGGACACTCGTCGCTTGGAGAACAGCCCTCATTTTTTCGCCTTCGCGACTTCGAAACGTACGAGCTGAACCCGAATGTCGTCCGATCCCCCTTTCACAAACCGCGAAGCCCTTTTTTCCGTCTGCATTGGGCAGATTATCACCAGGGTTTATGTGCACAAGTTGAACCGAGTTATCTCGTGACCGGGCCGGAAGTTCTTCATCGACGACAGCCGAATCTGATAAAAAAAGGAACAGAATCTCCCCATCCGCCATCCGCCATCCATGCAATTCTTCTGCAAGGCAAACACGAAGTGATCCGGGAAGAACAGAACAGGATCGAAGGAATGAGAATCAGATTCAACAATTGGAAAAAGGATTAGCTCTCGCTTACTCCCTGGCTTTTTGCTCTCGAATTTCTATTACCTTTTTAATTCTGGCTGTGGTGGCCTTCTTATCAATTCCTGTATCCCTTCTCTCATCAAGTTGCCCGCCTTTCCCTCCAGCCGTTGCGCTGCGCTCCCTTTCTTTTTTTAACTTTTATTTTTTTTTGGCCGACGCCAGCCAGTAATTGCTTCTGCGGAACCTTGACCGCCTCACCCATCGTTCGACATTCCCCCTTGAGGAGACAGAAACTCAACGATCTCCCGAGAAAGTCAGGCGGTCTTGGTCCTTTTTGGTGAACCCCGAACGAGCCAACTGAAAGAACACCCGGCGGGAAATTTTTCAACTCACAAGCTCCGAGGAGTTGGACAACTTTCACTAAAAAAAGAAGTACGATAGGAATCTCTGCTCTCTTCCCTTTCCTTTCGCTTCTCCTCACACTCGCTTTTTCTTCCGGTTTACTGATTCCTTAGGCAACAACAATGTCGCAGGTTGACACTCTCGACTTGGTGGTCCTCCTGGCCATCCTGGCCGGGAGCGTCGCCTACTTCACCAAGGGCACGTACTGGGGCGTCGCAAAGGACCCCTACGCATCGGCCTACGGCGGAGCAGGCGCTCAATCCAAAGCAGGCAAGACACGAGACATCCTCGAGAAACTCGACGAGACCGGCAAAAACTGTGTCATCTTCTACGGCTCGCAGACCGGCACAGCCGAAGATTATGCCTCGCGCCTGGCGAAGGAGGGTTCCCAACGCTTTGGATTGAAGACCATGGTGGCCGATCTGGAAGATTACGATTATGAGAATTTGGATAAATTCCCCGAGGACAAGGTGGCGTTCTTCGTGCTGGCGACGTATGGTGAGGGCGAACCGACGGATAATGCGGTCGACTTTTATCAGTTCATTACTGGTGAGGATACTACGTTTGAGAGCGATGAGCAGCCATTGTCTTCGCTCCGGTATGTCGCATTCGGTCTCGGGAACAACACCTACGAGCACTACAACTCCATGGTTCGTCACGTCGATACGGCTCTTACGAAATTCGGTGCCACGAGAATCGGAACTGCGGGTGAGGGTGATGATGGAGCTGGGACTATGGAAGAGGACTACCTAGCATGGAAGGAACCGATGTGGACTGCGTTGGCTGAAAAAATGGGCTTGGAAGAACGGGAAGCTGTCTACGAACCGGTATTTTCTATCACCGACGAGGCCGACCTGACCCCCGAAGACTCTGGTGTCTACCTCGGTGAACCGAACAAGAACCACCTCGAAGGACAATCCCAAGGCCCTTACCACGCGCACAACCCGTACATCGCTCCAATCGTCGAATCCCGCGAACTCTTCACTGTCAAGGGCCGTAATTGTCTTCACATGGAAATTGACGTCAGTGGTAGCAACATCAGCTATCAAACCGGTGACCACATCGCTGTTTGGCCCACGAATGCCGGTGTCGAAGTTGATCGGTTCGCTCAGGTGTTTGGCCTAAAGGATAAACTGCACAACGTCATCTCGGTAAAAGCTCTCGATGTAACTTCCAAAGTCCCATTCCCGACACCCACGACCTACGATGCCGCTATCCGCTACCACATGGAAATCTGCGGTCCCGTATCCCGTCAATTCCTCGCCTCCCTCGCTGCATTCGCTCCCGACGAGAGCTCCAAATCGGAACTAACCCGCCTCGGTAACGACAAGGACTACTTCCAAGAGAAGCTCTCAAGCCAGTACATCAACATCTCCCAAGCCCTCCAAAACATTTCCCCGAAACCATTCACCTCCGTCCCCTTCTCCCTCCTAATCGAAGGCATCCAAAAGATCCAACCCCGCTACTACTCCATCTCCTCCTCCTCCCTCGTCCAAAAGGACAAAATCAGCATCACCGCAGTCGTAGACTCAATCCGCGTCCCAGGAGCCTCCCACTCCCTCAAGGGCGTGACAACAAACTACCTCCTTGCACTTAAGCAAAAGCAACACGGCGACCCGGAACCCGATCCCCACGGTCTCACCTACGCACTTACCGGTCCCAGGAACCGATACGATGGGATCCACGTCCCCGTGCATGTCCGCCACTCGAATTTCAAACTCCCATCCGACCCATCCAAGCCGATTGTGATGGTCGGGCCGGGCACGGGTGTTGCTCCATTCAGAGGCTTCATCCAGGAGCGTGCCGCACAGGCCGCGAGGGGAGAGAATGTCGGGAAAACTATCCTCTTCTACGGATGTAGGAACCGAACCGAGGATTTCTTATACCAGGACGAATGGAAGGTACGTAAAGAAAAAACGCAAAAAAGCAAAAAACAAATCCAACCAACAAACCCCTTACTTCCAAAGAATCCCAAAACTAACGCAAAAAACCAAACAGACCTACCAATCTCAAATGGGATCCTCCCTCGAAATCATCACCGCCTTTTCCCGCGAAACCTCCCAAAAAGTCTACGTGCAGCACAAACTCCGCGAACATGGCAAAGAGATCAACGACCTCCTGCTCCAAAAAGCGAACTTCTACGTCTGCGGCGACGCGGCCAATATGGCGCGGGAGGTGAATGTTGTTCTGGCGCAGCTGATTGCCGAGCACAGGGGTTTGAAGGCCGAGAAGGGGGAGGAGTTGGTGAAGCATATGAGGAGTTCGGGGACGTATCAAGAGGATGTTTGGTCTTGATTTAGTCTGAGCATTTTGTTTCCTTCTCATGATTGAGTGGTTTTTTTTCTCTTCTCTCTTGAGTTGACCGTTTAAAAAGGAAACATTTGTAATGTCTCTTGCTTTTCTCTTGTTCTTTCGTTTCTATTTTTACATATTTCTTTGCTTCTCTCCTACTACCACTACAACTTCACCTCCCTCTGCCACGTCTACCCGCTACGCTCTACCAACTTAGAGACTTGTTTTCTCCCCTTTGCTCTGTTCTCACATTAATATTCGCTTTCTTTTGTCTTTTTTTATCCCTCTAACAAGATTAACGATGCAAGGATGGACTTTGCGATAGATAGATCGATATAGTTTTTGCTTTAAGGATTTCAAAATAGTTCGTTTAACACTGTTCATGTCTGGCGGGTGAAGCAGAGCAAACCTCGGGGGTTTCCTCGTCTGTTCTTGTTGCCCTTCTCGGCGGTTAAGTTGAGGAGACGGTAGCGGCTCTCGCAGGACAAACAGATGAAAACGTGCTTAACATAAATAACGGCGTAGATCAGTCCCTCAATATTTAGTCTTCAGCCTGATTCTTGAGTTGCAAACTCAAGCTTTGGTGTCGCCGGCGTGCTGATGCTCTGCATCGATTGTTCCTTCGGAGGATTACCGTAAATGGCTGAACGCATTTGGCTCCGGCCCGTTCCGGAGCAAACTTCTCTCAAAAGAGCAAAGCTGCAGAAAATCTTTTCCTTCGCGAACTTTTCGATCTTCGAACGGGTGATCAGCCCGATGTGTCGGCCCTTGAGAGGCAGGCAGACTAGCAGAGCGCCGAAGGGAGGACGGCGTCGCGAAGAGTTGGGGAAAGAAGCGTTGTGGCTTACAGCATAGGACAGGGCGTTTTCCTGCAGAACTTTGTGGCGTTAGTTTGTTTGGTGAACGGGTCGCTCAAGACCAACGATTTTCTGGAGGCTTGTCAGCCTTCTGTCCCGATAAGTTTCAAGAGATTCTGTGCTCATCATTCTTATATCCTTCGAGCAAGGGCAGCCAACTGTGCCTTAAACGCTCTTCGATCCCCCCCCATCTCTATTTTCCTTCTTCACAAAAGTTTCGGCTTCTTGTCACTTTCCTCTCCCTTTGTTCTCTTATCTCCGTTCCTATTGTTCTTCCCCCCTCCGTAGGAACCTCGGCGAGGGTTATTGTGAGCTGGCAAAGGAGAAAACGGCACATCAGCAAACCATATGCAACCTGTCACTTTTTCTCTGGTCCTGAGGCATCGAAACAGTGAGAACTTAGCAGAGCTGCGCGACCGACATTGTTTCTAAATATGTCACACTTTCTTGCAGATCAATTGTGTGATGAGCGGACAGAAGTGCCGTTTCAAACAGCTTCTAACCACTTCACTGGAAGAACCGGTTCGTGAGAGTAGGGTTCTTCGATGAGGATGATCTGCTTCCGCGTTGGGGATCTTTGCTCTTCGCGAGTATGTTTGCGCGTTGCCGCAATTGCTGTCAAGTGATCTGTGCCTCTCGATATTGGGAAGAACTAGTGAGAGAATGAGTGTGCGAAGGTGACATTTCGCTGAACAATCCATAGCAAGGAAAGTGAAGAAGGGACGAGCGAGGTTGACTAGTGATGGGCGACGGTCGACGGTGAAGATGCCGTGGTGGTTTGCCAGAGTGATCTTTGTCTTCTAATTCGGGAATTGCGAAACAGCAGCTTTTTTGCGGCTCATCAGGGCCGAAAGGAGCCCTTTCTTAGGCTTATTCCATCCCCTTCTAAAGTCAGCCCTTGGATGATAGAGCTCGTCGGCTGTTGCTTCCCCGTTCAGTTCAACAGTATCGGCGTTTCAGGAAGTCTTCTTTACGCGAAGAGTTTCTCTTTCTCTTTCCTTCTTATAGAGTCAGCTTTCCCAGGTCATATAAGAGAAGTTGCGAGAGAGACAAGAGACACAACTTAGCAGGCTTCTTAAGGTGTCGTTCATTCTTCTCCTTCTTCTTCTTCTTCTATCTGGATAGCACCTTCATTATATCTCATATTCCTTATATATATCAGCATTGACGGCCATCGGACCTTCTTCCTTATATATATTACCGGCGGTGACTATCACTTGAGGCTCTTCTGTGAAGAGCTCCTTCCTTACTGTGAGGGGCAGTCGCTGACATACACATCGCTCCTGCCCTACTTTCCGCTCCTTTCCTAAACCGTCGCTAACACCTTATATACACGTCTTAACACTGACATCAACACCCTTTCCCTTCCTTTCTTCCTTTTCCCCCTCTTCCTCTTCCTCTTCATCTTCATCTCCTTCAACTTCATCCTCTCCATCTTCTTCTCATCCTCTCATCTCCCATCTTTCCACTCGTATCATCTCTCTCAGCAGCTCTGCTGCTTTCATCTATTGCTTTACAGCAGTTCTCCAGCCTTTTCTCTATCCATCCATCCCAATTACCACCCCCTCATCTTCGTCGTGGTTCGTTTCCCCTTCATCAATTGCTATCTTGAGATCCAGACGCTCCTCTCGTTTTTCTACTATTTCCATCTCCAGATCAAGAGTATTACTCGATACTCTAGTTTCTACGTCTCTAGGCGAGCTAGGTGAGTTGGTATCCACTGTGTTGTGCTTCTGGGTGCTAATGCTGCTTTCTATGGTGTAGACATCCTTGATAGGAACGGCAACGACGAGGTCTTTGTAGGCAGAATACAAGTGTCTTAAGTCTCTATATTAAGGTATGCCTACTTCCCCTAGTCTTCGTTTACGATGTGCTTTGGGTTAGACCCATTGATGGCCCATATGATATTCTCTGAAGCCAGTTCTCGAGCTTCTTGCTTAACTGACCTGTCAGGATTGTCTATCTCTGCAGTTTTGTAGCTTTCCCTGGCCATTTCTCTTATTTTCTCTGCATTACCAATTTTACTAATACCCTATAACTCCAGAGTCTTCCACTAGCCGATATGCATACCCAAGGCCCATCCCAGGCCTCCTCTGGCGACTCTGCAGTTCCCCAGCTGCAGAACCCAGGCATGTACAACCACGAGGCACAGGGACGTGTCTTATTCCCGGGACCTCAAGGTTTCCAGCATATGAACAATAATCGGGATGCAAACGGTCTCCCCTTTATCGAAGGGCTAAGCATGCAGACCCACCGCCCATACAACAAGTATGGCTCCTTCAAGGGACACCTCCCGAATAATCTACCAGGAAACATGGACCTGGGTGGGATTCACCGTCCCCCTTATAACGGTCAGTATATGTTTCTACCTAACGGAACCGTCTTTGGTGGCCTTCCCCAATTTCCCCAGGCACAGATCCCTGGCGGCGATCAAGCAAACTCGCTTCAGTACCTACAATCAGGCATTTATCCTGGATTTGGCCCCAACGGCCACATGGTCCAAGGCTCCGTCCAGGGGTATGGTTGGCCCTATCCCCAGAACGGCGAAGTGCCGGATCTGTCTGGTCCTCGCCGCAATTCCTGGTCATCTACTGAGGAGAATAGCCCCAATACGCCTGTTGTCGACGGTTCCGCGCAGCCCGGATATTATCCCACGATTGCCCCCACCGACCGTTCTCCAATGGTTGCCTATGGCTTCAACACGCCATCTCCTTCGCAAGGCCCGCAGCCTTATATGCCCTTCCAGATGATGAAGAGCCCCAATGGTTACGTCATGCAAGACCTTGATGCAATCACCCAGCAGGACCCACCTATCCCCAGGGCAGTTCCAGCTATGTGGACTAATCCATCTGATCTTACCTTGGCCAAATGCCTTGAGAACCGCGAAGGGATTACTAATGTCTACATTCGTGGTTTCCTTCCTGAGACCACCGATGAGATGTTGCATTCCTACGCTTCAAGGTTCGGGAAGATTGATAGGTGTAAAGCTATCGTGGACCTGGAAAACGGTCTTTGCAAAGGGTTTGATCTTCTTCCTTCATATACCTTGCCTATTCTTTGCTAACTGAGAGATAGGTTCGGGTTCGTGCAGTTTTTCAGCTTCGATGCCTGTGAAAACTGTATTCGGGGTTTCTTCCATCTCGGATACCAGGCTAGCTTTGCCCAGGTAACTGATCCCCATCCCTGTGGCGTATCTATCGGGTTATTAACGGATTTAGAAATCGCGCAACTCCCGTCTTAAGGACCTCGAGGACAAGAGTTCATCCAACATTTACTGTACCAATGTGCCAGTTGACTGGGTTGAAGCTGTTAGTATACCCCGTCACCTAGCTCTCAGTGCCTATCGAATTCTAATTGGCAATCAGGATCTTCGTCGCCATTTCAGTCCTTACCATGTTATTTCCGAGAAGATTAGCCGTGATGACAAGACGGGTGTCAGCAAGGAAGTTGGATTTGCGCGGTAGGCTCTATTGCCAGCTCTATCCCCTCCCTACAGCCGCTAACACATCGCTAGGTTTGAGAGCCGTGAACTTGCAGAGAAGGTTCTGAACGAGTTCCACAATGTTGCCGGAAGCGATGGCGTGAAGCTTCTGCTCCGTTTCGCGGACACCAAAGCGCAGAAGCAGCTCAAGCATCAGAGCAACGAGCGCCGTGCCTATCGTGCTGGTGAATATAACTACTCTGTCGAAATGGTTCAGGGAACAACACCTCCCTCTCTTCACCGTCTGCAGCAAACTGCATCCCATCTGAGCCCGGCATCGCAAGGCAGTTATAACTCTCCAGCTGGGGTTGGGCAAGTCTGGACTCCTGCGACGTCAATCTCCCCATCGTAAGAAGCAACTATGTTGTTTGCCTACATACATGTGGCTAACCATCTTTTAGTGGCCCCATGTTTAACAAGCCCATGGGTAGTGTACGCCTCAATTCATGGCCATCTCGGAACGGGCTCTCCAACTTGGAGAATACCCCAAGCATCCGTAACAGAACCGCCTCGACCACTCGGACAACCATCCCGGCCAGCCTTTCCGTGGTCTCTCCCAAGACCGTCCCCGCTGAGATTGTGTCTCATTCTGAGTCTTCGAGCCCTCTCAAGGAGAATATCAAGGCTGGGTCCTTGTCTCCCGTTGCCTCTCGCAAGGAGGTAAAAATCTCAACTCCAAAGTCGACCGCATAGAGTATCAACGTCACGAAACCACCAACACCGATTTTACACACAGCTTTACCCACAGCCCAGAAGACTATCCTCATCAACAGCAGTATTAACCCGAGCCTTGATTATAATGCACGTATGATCTATAAGGCGAATCGTCGACTACTGACTCACATGACAGCCTTCTAAAAGCTCCCTTTGAATTTCCTCCTCTTTTCTTTTCTATTTCTTGATGAATATGCTCTAAGATTGAAGAGCATTTTACCTGGCGGCTACAATCCTGTTATTTGGGCGTTATTGGCCATGCATTACCCTTTGTCACTTTTAAGTTTTGCAGACTTCTTTTAGCTGTTGTTGTTACGCCTGGAGTATCTGTACGGCGGTTTCTGATTGCGGTGGGGTGTGGGAACTGGAGGCGCAATGGCGGTCATGCATACATAGCTCTATTCTCGAGGCGTGCTCAGTTGAATCAGGCATGTTTAGTTGCACAGTTAGTTAAATAAAATCCAGTATCGCCTCAAAGTGCTCGTTTTTACTATCCTAATCAGTATATTTTCGTCTATTGCAGAAGATATATGTCTATTGACAGTGCTATAAGATGCAAAATGAGATATAGCCAACGGTCCCATGCTGCGCGGCGGGGGTGTATCGGCGAGTCCGCAGTGAGATCATTGCCTTTATGTACCCAAAGTAGACTCGAGGTCTGGCAATCGGCGCGTGCTGATAATTCTGGATGGAAAGGGTCATTTCGAGTCAGGAGGCTGTACATTTAAGGGAAAAGTTTGGGCCCATAGGCTCCTTCCCGAGTACTCTAGTCTCTTCCTAACCTCTCCTCGTCGTCATCCATCAATTCATATGCTGGCCTATAAGCACCATTTGACTCTCCCGAAGAAGGGCCATTACTATTCCCATCACACGCAGACGCGCCTGCCTCCGCCCCCGCCGCCATCTTTCTCATCAACTTCGGATTCGGATGCGTATCATTCGTGCCCCCCAGACTCGTATACCCCTCATCATAAAGCGAACAATACTCAATTCCCAAATGCCTAATAAACGCCCAGATCTCCACATAATGCCAATCTATCACGGGGTGGATGCGCATGAAATCGGGCCATCCGTGGTCCGTACGGTCGAAGTGTGTGAGGGAGCCCCCGTGCGGGTCTGTGCGTCGGGTTCCGACGAATATGGCGCGGATGTGTGGGTGGAGGTGGAGGTAGGATGTGAAGGCTGAGCGGAGCGTTGTTGTTGGAGGGGAGGTGGTGTAGCGGGTTAGGGAGAGGTGGTAGTATAGGGAGGAGGAGAGGACGAAGGATTCGACGGAGGGGAAGGGGTGAGGGGGTAAGGCGTAGATGGCGGGGATGGTGGTTGGGTGGGGTTCTGGGGATGTTGATGTTGGTTGTGAGGGGGTTGATGTTGTGGTGGTGGTGGAGGTTGAGGTTGAGGTAGGGGAGTATGTAGCTGGTTCTGCGGGTTGGTGTAGACTTGAGAGGAAGAGGATCAGCATGACGAGGCAGTCTTTCCCGCCATTGTAGGATAGGGAGAGCTCGGAGAGCTTGTATCGTGATCGCGCCTCGTCGATTACGGAGAGGGATATACGGGTTTGATTCTGGACTCGGTAGAGGAGGCTTGAGGGGTCGTGCGACTCTGCGAGGAAGGATGTGACTCGCGCGTGGAGGTCGGCTGTTACGGCGGGGAGGGGAGGGACGGATGCGTCGTCTTCTTGGCCTGCATTTTCTTGGGTATCGTAGGGGTGAGGTTCCCTTTCCGCTGCCTCATTGGTTGTAGATGAGGGTGAGAATCTCTCAATGTTGCAGTCTGGCCCTTTGCTGGAGAGGGGTGCGTTTATCTTGTTGCCATTCGGAAGCAAAGCGGCCGGCGGGGGACTTTGCGCCTCGGCCATCATGGTATCTTTCAAGATTTCTTTCGTTTGAATATGTTCGTTTAGTCGAGAGAATGGCTTATAGAGATTGATTCCTCATTCTCAGGTAAAAATCTCCAATGGTTTTTTCTGTCTGGAGTTATTTTCCGGGGAAGTTCCAGTCATCCGTAGAAAGTCGGAGAATGGTGGGGAAAATGAGGTTCGTGAGACGAGGCCGGCCTTAACGATAAGAAAGAAGCCGAGATATACGACAAGAAAATTGCCGGTAGGTCGGGCTTGTGACAAATAGGCTATATGTGACTTTAGATATATATAGGAATGGGAAGGATATATAATAGTTATTTGTTTCTATTGTCTCGATTGTATCCAAGTCGTCGCTGGCAAGAAAGATCGAGATACCCGCCTTCGAGGAAAAGATGGATGATTAATTCCCGTCCTCTGCCGAGATTTCTAAGCTTTTTTGTCCTTTTTTGCCGTCCCGTGTTCTTCTTTTCCCGAAACTCGGAAGCCGAGGAAGGTTGATCAATGATCTTTTGAAGACTGGAGAGAACGTCTAATAATTTTATAAGGTAGATTCTCCTAAAACTCTTGAAAACTATATCCAAACAGAACATACAGCAAACTGAGGAGGGGGCTGCCGATCCTATTAGTTCTTCTAATGATCTCTAAATATCAACTCTCACTAACAACGCCCACCAATTTCTAGGAGATCCCTGTGGCATTTGGTACTCATATCACAATATGGTCGTCTAGCCACTTCCCCCTTCTTCTCTTCAAAGGTTCCCCCATCGTGTCGGCTTCATAGCTATCCCAGATTCGCAGTTGACTAGAAGCCTCCATTCTCCCGAAGAAAAGTTCTCTCCGGGTAACCTCCTGTCCTATCACCATACAGCCGGCAGAAATCATTTGTCAGAAAAGAGTTTCCAAATTCGAATGCTCGGCAATATATAATTTCAAGCGGTGCCCTATCCTCTTCGTTGAAACATCATCGTCAAAGACTTAAAAGCGCGAGAGATTAGTACCTCTCATATATGTTGGGGCATCTGACGTTGATGGCTGCTACAACTTTGATTGTCAGTAAGACCCGTTCGTTCTTGTACGGGCTGCCTGTGGATAGCTAGGGAGCTCCTGTGAATAGCTCGAGAGCCCCTGCGGATAACTTGAGGGCCCCTGTGGATAGCGATAGCTCGGGGGCTCTTCTAGTTCCAAGTCGAACGAGGAGGTTTCCGGCTGCTCAATATCCACAAGAGCCACACGATGTGGGGAACGGCGGCATCGCGAGCTGTACATCTATATTAGAAAGGTTCCTTGTGTGCGAACGCGGGATTGAGTACTCACAATAATAAATATCCCATCCTATCTGACCCAACTGTGGCATCCAGAATGAATAAAACCACGTTAATCACATAGATGGCGATGACAATAATACACAACGCCAATTCCCAAGTTTTCATGATGGAAAATGAAGACAGAGAAGATCGACAAGAATTCTATCCTTATGTCTGCAAAGG
Organism: Arachnomyces sp. PD_36; assembly: GCA_032988195.1. Lineage (NCBI taxonomy): Eukaryota > Fungi > Ascomycota > Eurotiomycetes > Onygenales > Arachnomycetaceae > Arachnomyces > Arachnomyces sp. PD_36. The sequence continues at coordinate 959,323 of JANTQE010000009.1, read as the reverse complement.
TGCTCTATGAAGTTGAGAACCTTCTCTGAGTCTCTCTTTCCGGTCCTTTGTTGTCTGTATAAGTAGCAAGGGTAGAGTATCGACTGTCACTAGATATAGATAAGTCCAAACATGGACTTCCGGGAAGCAGAGACCTGATATATAGGAAAGGACATATTGTAGCTTTTCAGCCCATCAGTATGACAGCATAGACTTCGCAAAGCCTGTGAGGTCTGTTTACTCATATCAATGACGAGCCGACTAAAGGGAAGCTTGGAGTTCCAAGACAAGTGATATAATAAGGAGCTTCAAGAGTCTCTTCGTCAACGGTACGATTATCGAGAAATTTTGGGAGCTGAGATCAATGATAAGTTTGAGCCCAGGCGAGCTACACTTGGCTATCAAATCGACTACCTTACCGAAGCTGCCACTGCTTACTGTACTACTCACTATCAAAAGTTGGGAATGCTTTCTGGAGGTGTTGAGTCTAACACAGATGAGAGGGATACGAAGATAGGTGTTTTTGAAAAGAAACCTTTGAGCCCATTTTAGTTTCATTATCAGGAGGAAATCCCTAACAACTACTTATCCCCTCCACCACGGAAAGGTACGAGCTCACGGAAGGGCTATCTAAAAATAATTACAAAAAAACAAAATCAAAGGAAAAAAAGGAAAAAAGGCCCAATCCCCTATCCCTCCCTACCGGTCAACCGCCGTAAGATTTCCTTGTCTCTCTTAGCAGCTTTCCTCCTCTCTACTTCCCACTCTTCCTTCCTCCGCCTCTCCTTCTCCCTTGCCACCTCTGCACGAAGCAGAGCCAGCTCATATTCCCTTGCCTGCCCCTCGTGAACCAACTTAGCAACGGTCTCCGACAGCTCGTCCAGCTTCTTGTTCGTCTCCTTCTGGGCTCGCAGGATATCTTCCATCGCCTTCCCGTGCCTGACTCCCATCTCTACATCCCCCCTTGAACGGCGGTCTTGCCTCCGCCTAGAATAGAAAAAGAGTTAGTGAAAAAATTCCAAGAGTCACCCATATCAACATACTTCAGGAAGATCTGCACGCAGTGGAGCACCACCTCCAAAGGATCGCAGATGTAGGTTATATAGTCGTTGGCGTTTGGCGCCATTTGGAATCGGAGTGGGGGTATGACGGGGAAGATAAACACGAGGGGGATTTAGCAAGGGACAACAGAGAAACCGGAGTTTCTTGTCGCGCGGATACAGGTAAGGGCGAGGGCAGCACAAGATGGAAGGGAGAAGGGGAGCGGAGGGGAAGGGGGAGTAGAGATTTGAAAGCTGGACTGAGAGATGTGATACGGGGTGAGATGTAAGTAGGGGAGGGGGTTGGGCCACGAAACGAGCGTGTATAGCGAATGTTTAGTAGTGGTATTGATGTTAAACGAATGGGTTTTCTGTCTTGGAGCGAGTGTTAAGATGGGCAGTCTTGGAGGGAAGAAGAAGAAGAGAGAGGATTGGGCCACGAAACGAGCGTGGATAGCGAATGTTGAGTAGTGGGCGTGACGTGGGAATGTTTAAACGAGTGAGTGATATACCATGAAGCGAGTGATAGTGGGCAGTCTTGGAGAGAAGAAGAAGACGAAGAAGAAGAGGAGGAGGGGGAGGAGGAGGAAGAAAAGAACAACAACAATAGACGAGATATGAAAAAAGGAAGGTACCTACTGTTGATTGTTGATACGAGAGGAACGAGAAGGTGCAACTGTTCCTGACACGCTATCTCGATTTGAAGGAACGAAGTCCCTAGCCCCTTCCTGTAATAAATTGGGAGGTAGAGGGTCTCGACGCGAATAGGGTGGTGGGAGGAAGCCTCCGCTGGCTTTGGATTGCTCGTTACCCATACTGTAGCTATAAGAGGTATTTGTAGCGTTTGTTATATAGGCAGTATAAGTGTTTTTGAGGATGGTTGAGGATAATCAGGAGAATCAAGAGATGAGAGCTTCACTGGCCCTTCTTATACTTCTCTAACCTGCATGCTGTGACGAACAGACCTTAGTCTATGACTCGACGATTATTAGTGATGTCATTATCAACGTGGATGACTTGGGTATATAAAAAGAGAGGGCATGACGTTTCTCTTCACTGAAGAGACAGTATACGTAAAGTATACCTAATCGGCACCCTAACCATAACTCTGTTCATATAAGGCGTTGCTGTCAAAGAGGCCCACGTGTGGTCATAGTCCATCGATCCCAGAAGTCGGTGGATATCGGTCGAAGGGTCCTTCAAATGATGCGTTTTGCCCTCGATCAATTGACCAGATGCTCCGAGGTTGATCCGGTCTTGAAGGCCGGCGCCTTAAGTCCTTCATCCAGCTCTGGTCAGGATGCTTTATCGTTTAGTGGTGCTATCACCACTCCTGACTCCGGGGTTCGTATATATATGTATGTTTATATCCAGAAACCGGGAACCCGAGACCTCCATTAATCGAATGTGTCTGAGCCGTCGCTCAAATACAACGGTAGCAGCAGACGAATGCCCGTAAAAGAATTCCGAGATTTGGGGGCCACAATGAGAGAAATAGGCGTGAATGAGAGGAAAAATCATTCACATTTTCTTCAAATAGTGAAGATCAAGTTGATGATGACTCGTTTATATGCAATCACAGCAAAGACTAGATTAGAACGGCTGGGATAGAGAAGGTGTCAAGGTATCCCCGCATTAATGCAGGGGGGTTAGATACATACAAGACCATATCTGAGCTGTATGAGAAGAAGATTTGGAGTTATATCGGGTGCTCTTTGTGTCAGTGATCGCTTATGTTTGTTGGGGAGATTGCGTGTCGGCATACTTGAGATATGATCAGGGGGGATGGCGGGCTGTCGGACACTGGGGTCCAACGCAAGCAGGGACGACGGCAAATTCCATCAGGGAGTTAAACGACTGACTCCGTTTTGTTTGTGGTGCATCGCTGCACCCCCCTCGAGTCCTTGTGGTGAGTATTCGAAGGAAGATGGATAGTAAGCTTGACTGGACATTAGTACCAGCCTACCTGAGCATCGTCACTCTGCTTCGATTGATAAGAAGGCAAGAGGCTTTCGAGACTACGACCAGGAAGGAAGCGAGTATATAAAGGCCAATAAATGTGAGGATCCCACTCACGGCATTGACTGATGTCGACCTAACTCCCACCGCAAGGTTGCTGGAGCATTGGTGGTCATCAAGAGGCGGTTATGGTCAAGTGCTTCCAAGGCACATCCATCAACGATCTTGCGCCTGGTGTTTCGTTCGATGATGGCGTCGGCAACGAGGAGGGTTGGGAGTATTTTTCCTTTGTTACTCGTTAATAGTTAACGGAGCTCTCAGTCTTACCAGTGTAGACGCTGCCATACTGTGGGCCGAAGCCGACAAAATCTCCACTAAATAAAAAGGGTGATAACAATGCTCTGGATTTCATTGATAGTGAGTGACTGAACTGCGATCAAAGCCGGCAGCTAGTAAGCGAGTATTAGGATCTAGGAAGATCCGTGCTCTAGTGAGGAATGGCGCTTCGATACATAGTACCGGCAACGGATGGTCCTGATGTATTTCTTTTACTTCCCTTTGAAATGGTGTGGGCCAGGCTATTGAGGTGTGGCTAAGGCGGTTAGCTCACAGCAACTCGGGCGAAACGGTCACATATATTGTTCCAAATGCCATGCGCAATCGGCGCCTTTCGGTCGTGGCACAGAAATACTCCACGAATCGTCTCAATTCCCTGGGTATTCATACACAGTAGTAAATAAGCTCTTGTAAACTCCCTGCCTTGAAACCATGAAGAACATCAAACAAAAAGCTTTCGAGAAGTCCGCGCCCAAAGACGTAATCTTTAGCGTTCCAAACACAGCCCTGTACTGCGGAGCCCGAGCAGAGTTCCGGGCCGTGGCTGTCGCTGCAGGCTCGACTTTGGGTGCTAGGGGGCGGCAAGATGCGATAGAAGCTGGCAGTATCACGCCGTGCCCCTAGATCCCTAGGCCCCCGCAAAATGGCAGCGATAAAGGCAAAGTATCGATTGCGAATCCGTTTTCTTTCCTTCTCTAGCGAGCTCGCAATCTCAACCTAGTACCTTCATCTTCTTTTTCTTCTTCTTCTCACCATCCTTACCGCCGCTTTTCCCTTTCTGCCAATCTCGCCAGCTCCCGATACGCTCGTCCCGGGTATCTTCCCACTTTTTCTCATCGTCCCTTTTCCTCTTCCGTGCTTCGATCTCTTCTTCCTCTTTCTTCTTCTCACGACCCTCTTCCTGCATCCGTGCTTTCAATTGCCTTCTTCGTCTAGCTTCCTCTTCCACAAGCACCTCAACGGTCTTCTTTCTCCAGTCCCTCTTAAACTCATCCGTCTTTAGCTCAGGCGAATCCAGGTTATAGCTTCGTTCTCGGATTAACAACCTTCTCGCATCGGCAATGCATTCATCGAGGCGTTCCCGAGCTTTTTCGTCCAGAAGAGTAACTTGCGCTTTATTCAGCCGGTCAAAGGCATCGGGAGCGGCGGGATTGGTGGTTTTGTCGGGATGGATCAGCAGTGATTTCTTGCGGTATTGGATTTTGATATCGGAGTCTGGGACACCGGGTTGGAGATCTAGGACGGCATATCTGGGAAATGAGATGCGTTAGATAGTACATCGCCAAAATTGGTTGAAAACACTTACGCATCAAGGCTGAAAGCTTTTCTGATCCTGTCGATTTCCGCGTCCTAGGGAGATGTGAGCAACAAGCCTTGGTAGGATATGGTAGGGATTACGTACCTTATTAAACTCCGATGCCTCCTTCTCGAGGGCATCGAGGGCATCAGTCTCGTCATCAGCCATGACCGCTCACCACTGCACACAAGGCACCAGGTTCAACGCGTTTTCTTCTTCTGGCGCTGGTGTGATGTTTGTGGTGCTGATAGCCGCTGCGGAGGCAGGCTTCGTTTCCCTTATCGCAACGCTGACTAAGCTATCTCCACGACGAGAAAAATAAAAAAGTTTCAATGAAGATCGAGAAATCAATCGTATGTTTGCGACTCCTCGAAGCATCGAACAGGCAATGGCTCCGCCACGCAAAGCGAAAGGCCCAAAGCCTGCCCGGCCGTCTGAACGGGGTCTCAAGCGGAAACGGGATGAAGAAGACCTGGCATCTCTTACCCAAAGGGTCACAGATCTGGATCCCAAATCGAAGTTAGAGTCCTTTACAGAGCTCCCTCTCTCAACAGCCACAGCTTCCGGCCTGGACTCCTCACATTTCAAGTCGCTAACAGATATCCAATCTCGAGCCATACCGCATGCCCTCCAAGGCAAAGATATTCTCGGCGCAGCGAAGACTGGAAGCGGTAAAACCCTCGCCTTCCTCGTACCTGTTCTAGAGAACCTCTATCGCAAGCAATGGACGGAATTCGATGGGTTAGGCGCCCTTATCCTATCGCCGACAAGGGAATTGGCGATTCAGATTTTCGAGGTTTTGCGCAAGATCGGACGATATCATTCCTTCTCCGCTGGATTGGTGATTGGAGGAAAGAGCTTGCAGGAGGAACAGGAGAGGCTAGGAAGGATGAATCTGCTTGTTTGCACACCGGGCCGGATGCTGCAACACCTGGATCAGACGGCAGCGTTTGAGATCGATAATCTGCAGATGCTCGTATTAGATGAGGCCGACAGGATCATGGATATGGGTTTTCAGGGGACGGTAGATGCTATCGTCGAGCACCTTCCCAAGGAGCGACAGACAATGCTGTTCAGCGCAACGCAGACGAAGAAGGTCTCTGATCTTGCTCGTTTGAGTCTTCGGGATCCGGAATACGTGGCTGTCCATGAGACCGCTTCTAGTGCGACGCCCTCGACATTACAACAGCATTATATCGTGACCCCACTACCGACTAAGTTGGATACGTTATGGAGCTTCCTACGGAATAACCTAAAGGCTAAGATCCTGGTATTTCTGTCTTCTGGGAAACAGGTTCGCTTTGTTTATGAAGGCCTTCGGCATCTTCAGCCCGGTATATCTCTTTTACATCTTCACGGACGACAAAAGCAGGGTGCGAGGTTAGATATAACGAAGAAATTCTCCTCCGCGCAACACGCTTGTCTATTTGCTACCGATGTTGCTGCCAGAGGGTTAGATTTTCCGGCCGTCGACTGGGTGATACAACATGATTGTCCAGAGGATGCGGACACCTATATCCATAGGGTGGGGCGCACTGCTCGATATGAACGGGACGGCCGTGCAGTCTTATTCCTTGAACCTAGTGAAGAGCAGGGAATGATGGAGAGGCTTGCCCATAAGAAGATCCCGATCGAGAAGATCAACGTGCGAGCCAAGAAGCAGCAGAGCGTCAAAAGCCAACTACAAAATATGTGTTTCAAGGACCCAGAGCTCAAATATCTGGGTCAAAAGGCATTTATATCATATGTTCGTTCCGTTCATGTCCAGAAAGATAAGGAAGTTTTCAAGATCAAGGACCTGCCGTTGGAAGAATACGCTGCAAGTCTAGGCTTACCTGGAGCTCCGAGGATCAAGTTCGTGAAGGGCGAGGACGCAAAGACCAAGAAAAATGCACCGAGGCGAATAGAGATGATGTCCAGCGACGAGGGCTCAGGCGAAGAGGACGAAGAGGGCAAAAAGACCAAGGATAAGAAGGATACCGTTCGGACGAAGTATGACCGCATGTTTGAGCGTCGAAATCAAGATGTCCTGGCAGATCATTACTCGAAGCTTATCCACGAAGATGAGGATGGACCAACTACCGCAAACGGCAACTCTACGACTGCCGATGCAAATGAGGACGACGACTTCCTCTCCGTGAAACGTCGCTTTGACGCTGGTGATGAAGACCTCGGTGCTGTTTCCGACGAGTCCACTGCTCCAGTTAAAAGATCCGTCCCCTTAGGCTCCGATGAAGCTTTGATAATTGACTCCAAACGCCGCGAGAAGCTCCTCGCTTCGAAGAAGAAACTCTTAAAATATAAAAACAAAGGAACTAAAGTCGTTTACGATTCCGATGGTAATCCACACGACGTATACGAGATGGAGGACGAGGATGACTTCAAGAAGAAAGGATCTGCCGACGAACAGAGGAGGAAATTCTTGGAACTGGAGGCTGAGAGAGCCAGATTAGCAGATATCAGAGATAAGGAGGTGGCAAAACAGAAGAAAAGAGAGAAGAAGGAGAAGAAAAAGAGGGCCAGAGAGAGGGAGAAAATGGGGCTCAGTGAAGATGAGGAAGACGGTGGTGTTGCGGTCCTGGCACCTTATGACGAAGGCGATGTTGACATGGGCGAGAACGATCAAGTTGAAGATGATACCCGGCCGAGCAAGAGACCGAAGAAATGGTTCGAGGAGTCGAAACGACAACAGCCTCCCAAGGATGATGCAGTTGGGGAGATACGGACTCTGGATGACCTGGAAGCTCTTGCTAGCGGGCTACTTCAGTGAATTCGCGAACCCCCGTGCTTTTCATGTTGATGATGGAGTTGGTTTATGTGCTATATACAGTTTTGGCAGGGTAAAAAAATATCACATCGAGGGAGGACTTATCTTCTTCCCCTTTCTACTATCCCCTAATCCAATTCCTTCACCTCTTGTCTCCAATAACCCCTCAAGATACTAATATCTAGTTCCCACTCCACTGACTCAACGGAAATCGAAATATTCACTGCTTCTTTTATTCGAAGCCACTTCTCGCTTAACCATTCACTGCATTAAAAGTGAATGCGGGCAACCCCCTTTCCAAAACTATATTCTACCCATCACCTCTCTCTCTCTCTTTCTCTTTTTCTTTCCCTTCCCCTCTTCCTTTTTATAACCTCCTACTACCTTTAACTCAACGTACCTGCTAAGGAGGCATATATATAACCCATATCATTGGAGCCCGCCTGTGTCCTCACCCTTCCCCGGATTTTGGGCTCCGTTCACAAGACGATCATGCCCGTTTGCAGGCGACACCTTCGCGCGTCAAAAGCCCACTTAGGCATCTCAATAAACCTTGGGCTACTAAACAATTTGACTTGACTCTCTCACTCGGGGGGGTTACTCGGGCAGCCGCCTGTATCTCCGCCCACCGTTCTTCGAGAAGATCTTTTGGTTTACTCCTGGGGTTACGGTGAATCGCCACAAAAATCGGGATCATTTGCTCCTGCATCTGGGGCTGGAATTATAGGGAAGTCCATGACTCCTCTCGCTAGGCTTCTTCAAGCTCAACAAGTTAAAATATACAGGACTAGTCCGATCGCATCGCCAACTACCCCTAGTGACTACGCGTCACCCACGGTTGGAACGAGACCAACTTCCCTCTTCCCCATTCCCGGTGAAGCTTTAGTCGATGAAAAAGTAAAGAGAGGGGAGACGTATTCACTCATATTCCCAAGTTTACCCGACTTGTCATGCAAGCTAACCAACCGTCCTTCTCAAGTTCTGCCATTCCATTCCAACCTAGCAAGACAAAGACCTGGACCAGTCCAGATGTACCGTTTCTTGCTTCTTTGCAACAAAACGTCTCGTCAAACCCGGCACCCTCCAATGTAAATACAGGGGTGGAACCTCAACTCGGTAAGATAGCTTTCACCTGCGAACGAGGTACCTGGAAATCGCTGGTTGCACAGGTCTCTGAACTTCTCCCGCTTTATCTCAAAGTTCCACTCACAACCTTGCTCGCGGTTTGGAATAGCTCAACGTTCCCCGAGGACATTCACTACATCGTGCATGGGGGTTCTACCTTCGGACCGCGGACCGCAATACCAACATGGAAACATGAGCGACATATATAACAAGTTTAGGTCGGAACGCTTTTTCATTTTCAGTATACCCAGCTTTGTCTTCTCCCTAGCACCGCCGACCCCAGTGGCCTGTCAGGTCGCTCTCTATGCTCTATGATGGCCACAGATATAATTATCGAATCATCAATTTCGGGATGGAGTCCAGATTGGACCTTCACGTCCGAGGTTGTGATTCGAATAAAACTGGCAAGGACCATGTGATCAGCCTGCATTGCCGCAATCGGAAAGACGCGTTCTGCGTCTTGAAGCCATTCAACACCCTGCCCCTTACTTTCATTCTCTTATATATATTTCTCGTTCTCCAGGCCGTCGGTTATCTAGCATAAGTATGTGTCGGGGGAATCATGTCCCCCGCCCCGAACAAGACCCTGGCAGCCAACTTCCTGTTATCAGTCCACATATCCAGCACGTCATGGACTGAGCATTCTTCGAATCAAGGTAGGCGTGGCGCAAACTATCTAACTTCAATCGCATTACTGATAAAGATTATAGGATATAAAAGATAACAAATCTCTTAAGGCTATGAGAAAGCACAAAACGCAGACAAATGGACTGGGGGCCTGGCTTTTAGGGAGTATGAGAATATCGAAAATGTGAAGCAGAAGTTCTGCCGGGTTGCATGTACGATTAGATACATGACCGAGCGAGACGGCTCTCGGATGCTTCGGGCCTCAGCCCAGGGGATTCAAAGGGAGCTGAAGTTTTTCCAGGACGCGTACAACGGACGAACTTCTTAATCAGCATCGACAGACTTTTATGACTCTCAACAAATCGAGCGAGAGCGAGTTGTGACTCCTATTCTCAGCGCCATTATATACGGCATGAGACTTATGATGAAGATGAAATACAAGGCCGAGTCCATGTGGCAGAACAGTGGAACGATCCCACTACAGATTGGCAGGTGCTAATCACCACGTTCCAGGCCGGAGCCCTCGGGCTCAACCTACATCACTAATGCCACATCCTCGGAATGGTGGAATTTCCCACCAACATCAACATGGCAGTACAGACAATGGGTAGAGTGATCCGAGTTGGACAATCCAAGGAGCCCCTAATATACATACTTTCTTTAGCGAACAGCTTCGACCGGGCAGTAGAGCACAACTGCGCTTCTAAATTTCTTGACCAGTTGGCTGGAGATTATTCGGACTTCCTACCACTTATTGACATCGGCGACATCGCACCCGAAGGCCCCAACCTACTGCTCGGAATTTTCATACTTTCCCCTGCTGCTCGCAGCATTTAAGAGATATCCAAGATACGTTTTTGGATGAGAGAAAGGTCGTTTCTGAAGATCAGATGTGGGGTTTTCCCAGAAATATGCTTCTCGCCTTTGTAGAGAAGCTCGGCCAGGAATACGATTACTCGTTGAGTCACCTGGTACAAAAGCAAGACAAATGGACGCCATTCTGATTGCCGTTCTCACTGATGTCTGCACGAAGGTATTCAATACGATGGTCGGGTACGCCTACAACCTGGATACCGTGGCGGTTCAACAGAGAAGAATGGTGGAGAAACAGGATATGATGATAAGGGAGCTCTGGGATATGAATCAGAGGATGCAAAGCCATCAGGAGTCCATGGTTGATGGTACAGTTAGGGGTGGAGCTGGCACCAAGACTCCTGTCAAAACGACACCCAAGTATTGTTAAGCTCGTCGAAAGAGACGTCGTCGAAGGCTCGAAACTAGAGGGTGGTACGGCCAATGGTACAATCGATCCAGCCGTGAGGCTATCCAAGTGGCCATAGGGACTGGACGGCGATTTTTCGCTTCGAATTAAGAATAATCTGGAATCTGCGTGTTATACGGCAAAGCCAGGCCAGCAGATGACGGTGAGTAACCCCAGGGGGAAGACGAGGCTAACTGCTGCGAGTAGCGAAAGTGGTGACCAAGGCGGTGACGAGAACGGTCGTGGAGATCGTGACGATCACGACTACCGCGGCCGTTCTAAGAGGGTATGTACATTGCCGTGTTCTATGATACATTTCTAGTGAAATATTGTCTGACAAGTCTTCTCAAAACTAGCATCGCAACAAGTGTCACTACTGTGACATCGAGCGTCGACGTGCTGCTTGACGAAGCGAACGTGAACGTGGAGATTATGTCGACCATCAGAGTCAGCTTCTTCAAGACGACGAAGTAAACTTCTACAGTCACATCAACTTATATCTTATGTGTGAAGCTTCTAATTCTATCGATCATCGTTCAGCAGAATCCTCTCGTCAACACTCAGCAAGCCCTCGAAGCTCGCAATCAGCAGACTCTAGAGGCTCCCCAGCAAATCGGTGCTGGGACCCAACCCCAGCAAAAAGGGGGTTCTTGATTATTCCGTCATCGAAGAGATCGAGAGGCCGAATCCCGCGAGGAGACCTGATGAGGGAAGTGTCGGATTTGCATTACCAATTCCTTCATCATAGAATGAAGATGACAGAGTTTTGAAAAGCGAGTCTCGGACTCAAGTCCACACTTCTTCGTAGTGCTGGCGACCAGTATCAACCATCTTAGGATGTGTATGAGAAGCCAAGATGGACTTACAAATCTCATCGGCTGAGCAGTCAAGGGAAGAACATATATATATCTATATAACAACTACCTAGGGCGCATCAGGGAGTCCAGTCTCTTTGCTCGTGTTTGTGTCTTTTGCTTGCCATACTGAGGCCTTCATGGCCAAGCTCTGCGCACATGTCCGCAAGGACCCTCTGTGGCGAGACAACACTATCCTGAAGCAACAGGTACTTGTTGCCCCGGAACGTTGAGATATAATACCACTAACCGTTATTGATCTAGCTCCCGCTCCGTCACCTTCCAATAATATACCAAACCAAGGGAACATGGTCGATCATGTAAGTTAAGAAAATCTTGATTCAAAGCATCTAAGGAGTTGCCAGGATGGAACCTCTCCGTTGCCTTGCTCCCGCGAACCGCCGGAGGGCCGTCCTCTTCTCGGAAAACTCATGCAAAGGGAGACGAGGGTCTTGCGCATCCGGGGACACCGTCATCATCATATATTAAGTCTCGATATACTCAACGGGCCTGGTATAGTCCGGTTTGCAGTTTAATATGAACGGCAGAACACTTCACCTTACATAGATATCCACACCGAACCCCTTAAAGGAAGTCGCTGAAGACATATTCTGAACCGTCAATCCATGCATCAGCCTCACCTCATGCCCATCCTGAGGCGCTCGGGTGATTAGAAGGCCTCAGATAATTCGACGCCCGACATTCAAACGACACTATTGCGTCAATATTTAGATAATCAACATGATGACGCAACAGATTGATCGCTTGTCAGATCTCAGTGACAGATCGATCATCTTTTCTTGCGGAGAGACGCAGGCCGCCACTCATAGCGCCGTGCCGGCCATCCAAGATCGACACAATGTTTGGGTGCAGGACACTAATCAGTTATCCAGATCCCATCTCCTATATAGGATCCGATGAGTCGCGCGGACTCAGAAAGTTCTCAAAGCGAAACCCCTTATCCCAAGCCTGAGGTCTTAAAACCACAGAAACAAAGAGAGGACGATGAGGCCTTGTATCAGAGGTTACGAACAAGTTTCATGCCGAACTCGAACCCTTATGACGGATTTATATATATTAGGGGCAGTTCCCCCCTATCACAGCATACTCCTCGTTCTATTCTTCAACCGATAGGACCATGTCCGAACTGCTACTCAAAAGAACCGGATTACTTTTGCCGCCCACTCTCAGATACTCAGAATGGCTTCGAGATCTGATCAGAGACAAAATAGGAAGCAGGGAGGTGCTGTTCAACACCTCTGGAATGGGTCTCGCCGTCGATAGCGGTTGAATGATATATGCCTTATGGCAGTGGGAAGTCATATACATAGCGGATGGTGACAGTGCCATGGCGGCTCTGAGGAGAGGTCCAGTCGTTCAAGACTCGGCCAGTGATCTCCTCAAACAATCGAGGCACAGAACATCTCGCAGTCTTTTCAACCCTCTGTTGCAAGGAAAATAAACAACGACAACACCATCTCGCAGTATAGCACTATCATCGCTCACAAAGTGAAAATACTGCCGAGGTTGTCTATGTTGTCGATGGCGAGGCCATCGCGGGTCTCCCGCCGCCCCTGGAACCGTGGCTCAACTCTTGAGGGCGGCAGATGTCACCATATGGTTCCTCGAGAAAATCCTTCGGGTTATCATGGGAAATATCGTGGATCTCCACCATAATCGGAAGAATTTGCTTCGGCATCTGGGGTTGGTTCTGCGATATAACCCGCGGCAGGCCATCGATCGGTACGCGCCGCCCAGGTGGGAAAAAAGTCTGCTATGGCCTCTAATTCCTGAGGACAAAACCACATATCAATCTGATTGGAAGAAATGGATGGGTTCTCTTTCCAACTCGAAGTCGTTCTCTGCAGTCTGGTTGGGTAGGCTCACTGGTTATCATGACTTTTCCAATCCTAGCCCTAACTGCTCTTCAATCTCGTTCATAAATGTACATACATACTAGCAGTCCTGCATATCTATCCCATCCATCCTATCCATCCGCATTAGTTAGTATGAAAAATAATGTATAAAACAATCCAAACCATAAAAGCAAATAAATTAACGTCGCACCACCACCTTCACCTCACATCCCATCCCATCTGCATCTCAACTCATCCCAATCCAGCTATCCCCGAACCCCAAACTCCGAAAAGAACATAAAAGAAAAAACTGTTGAATTGGGAAAAAAAAAGTAATAAAATAATCCCCAAGCTCCATACCACCTCATAAACTCGAATGTAACTCAAAAATTCCAGGGGGAGCTTTCAACGATCTCCGAAAAAGTCCACCCACCCACCCCATATATGTATATATATTAAAAAAGAAAACCAAATTTATCACCCCATGCCCTCCGTACAACCGGAGAATTGATTACTCTCCCCCCTCACCTGAGCTCGTATCCTTCAGGGCAGGGCAGGGCAGGGCCAGGCTAGACAGAGACTGGGATCGAGGATGAGGGATCGAGGATGAGGGGTGAGGAATCAGGTGCGGGTGTACCTGATATCAAACCAGGATAAGCGCAGTCGTAGTAGACAGACCCTTGTACCTTGCCTTACCACCCCCTGGAAGTGCACTGCGCATCAAAGTCCAGGAACGAGAACAACCGATCCTCGTGATTACGAGCATGGGTGGAAGAATACCGTATGTACCGGCTTGCCTAGGCTAGGATGAGGATGCGTGCGATTTGCTTGCATATATTCTCGGTAGTGATTAGGGTATTAGACTCCGAACTCCGATGAAGGTCGAGGTCGAGGTCCTCGGAGGATGGAGGAGAGGGTGTGTGTGCGGTGCATATTACCCCATACATTTGTACTCGATAGGTACTCGGTACTAGGTACCTATAATACTAATAATAAGAAGTGGGATGTCTGGGATGGGATGGGGATATGGTTTGATATTATTACCCGTGATTACTTTTTCACCGTCACCGCCGTGAGTGACACGGACACAGCAGCGCATGTTATGTACATTCCCCGGATTTCTCCAAAAAAAGTGTCAAAAATTAAATAGTAATAATAAGCGGAATAGATTAATAGTTCGTTTGGCGGAGCGACTTGACTCGCAATAACCTCTGGCTTGGAGGACAACCGTACAAACGTGCGCATGGGCATAACTCGGGGTTGGTTAGGTTAAGAATAATTAAGAAGGATAATAAAAGAGATGTATATTTGATTATGTACGAGCTTGAAGGTACCTACCTGTTGTGAGATACTTCAACCCATCCCTCCCTGCAGTGCAGATGCAAAGCACAGCGGAGAGTACGACGATATTAATGCCCGCCTGGCCTGCAGTACAATCAGGAGAATTTATTATGGTCGCATTCACCTCTCCTCGTATTATTTTCGATGCAAATGCAAAATGCAAGTTTCCATTTTTATCGAGTATCACCATGTCCTGTACTGTCTCTCTATCTGCAGGTTGGTTAGTCAGGGCATGTCATGTTCTTCGGGGACATTCATACCTGCAGCTTCGGGCTATATCAGCAGCACATATAGGGGGTGTGGTCAGGTTGGTTACTCAGTTTCATAAAGTTCTACGGTTGACTGTACGGAGACTTTCATCTCACCATCATGAAACCGGTAGTCTGTAGGGCTCAGACTCTCTTTTTTCTTTTTCTTTTTCTTTTCTTTTCAGCCCTGATATTTTACTGCACATACTCCGTACTCGGGTTTCAACTTGCAGAAAGGCAAGAAATAAAAGGTTAACCGGCGTACACGAGACACAGATACAATCCCTGTTTCAGTTCGAATCGGGAAGGTCGATAGATAGATAGACAGTCGTCTCATCTCAACAGCTTGCTCGGTTAAAACGAGCATCGAGGAGAGATGGATAGACAGATAACCTTTCCCCCTTTCAGCAATGCATGCAGAAAAGAAGTGGAGTTGAGTTGAAGGACCTTCAAAGAGTCAACCACGTGCCCCCCTGTTGCAAGCGTGAAGTGTAAAAAAATGTCCACATAAGCGAGGGAGGCAGAGAGGTTGAGTTCTGGAAGCCTGGGGCCTCACAAGCGGCAAGCCCTTGCAAGCCCAACAGCCGAAAGAAAAAAAAAATAATTTCCGAACGGAGAATAATCCATCTTGCTGGGATCCACTTCGAACACGACCAACGAAAAGCAAAAGAAAGGAAAAGTAAAAAGTAAAAGCGAGTGATAAGACATCCATGTGCGGTGGATATGTATGCTCGAGTGGTTGGATGGATGGAGAGGAGACAGATAGACAGAGCTGGGGAAGGTGGAGAAAGAAAAAAAAAGGGGTAAAATGAAAGTCGTTGACCGAAAGAGGAAAGACAAGGACCAGGGAGGGAAGGAAGAGGAAAAAAAGGAAGGAGGAATGAAGAAGGGAACAGCCTAACAGGGGACAGGGACAGGGATAGGACGGATACATCGGCTACATGAATCATGTTAGAAGCAGGAACAGGAACTGGATCAGGAACTGGATCAGGGACGCTTGCTGGGAACTGGTGGTGGGTGTGTTGATGTTGGTGTTGGATGTTGGGCTGTGTTTCGCTGGCTGTTGGTAGGATGGACGCGATCTGGATTGGATTGATTGATACGAAGTCAATAAAGGAGTGTCGGGGTTGTCGGTCGATGCGATCTCTCTCTCGTATTTATCTGACACTGTTCCATCGTCCATTTTCCACGCCCGCAGCTGATGTCAACTCAGTCAGCCTTCCTTCTCACCTCACCTCGTATACTTCGGCAACGGCGTCTGTTTCCTTCCTTTTTTTTTTGGGCTTCCTTTCCTTTCGGACGGATAAATTATCCTTTTTTTCCTCGTATTCCTTCTTTTAGCATAGCGGATAGCCCTGAGCTCAACTCAACCTTCACGAGTCACCACACTTCACGATTCACCACAACCAGAGACCAAGACTTCGGAACTTGGGGGCCGCGCCCCCGATGATCACTTTTTGCTCACACACAACAAACTGCGTGTGCCAATGTGTGCCTGCGTGTATGTATGTGGGGTGTTTTCCTCTTTCGTCTCGCCGTCTCGGGATTCATTTGGGGTTAGTTTTCCCTTCCCTTTCTTGGGCCTTAGCCTTGGCCTTCCTTTCTCAGCCTCAGCCCTTGGGGCTTGGCACCTTTTTTTTGCTTATTTTACGATTTTTTTTGATCGGGGACTTTTTACAAATCTCGGCCTTCGGCCTTAATCACTTTGAAAGAACTCTCCGGATTCCGAGGGGGGTTTTCTTTTCTTTTCTTTTTCGTCGATCACGCTGTGCTGTCGATCAAGGCTGGGGTGATGGGAAGAAAGAGATCAAGAGATATACCAAGATGCAACGTAACTCTCTCCAGTGCTGGGCATAATAATCCTGTCTCTGGTATCTCTATCTACCCTGTTTGTTAGTGCAAGAAAACAGCGGTGATAATGAACATCATGATAATTAATGTCCGTAGGAGGGGACAATATCGAAGTTTGAGAGTCAAGTCCCCGAAGATCTGATCCTTATCACTGCAGACCTAAGAGTCAGTCAGTCAGGCCACGCCTCCCACGCCCACGCCCACGACCGAAAAAGGGTCCTCCTCGTTCGGAAAATAACCAGAACCAAGTGTGAGCAAGATAGCAACGAATGCACGAATGTCGCCATAATTTAAGTTTACATAGGAAGATCTGCCCAGTGCCCACTCATAAAGATAATTGTTGCTAGTGTGTATCCATCTCTGGATAAAAACTCCGTAGATCGAGGAGTAGCAGAGCAAGTCAGTCGCAAGCAGGTGAGTCTTGAGGGCCACATCAAAGCCGGAGACTTGAGGATCCGAGATTCGATGCCGAAAGTCCTTGGAAGTGGGGTTTTTTTATCCGTTCGGTGAAAGCATATTTCTCATTTTTTCTGGGGACGAACCTTTTTATTTACGCTTTACGCTTTCGGGGCGGCTGATGGGCTGGTAACCTGTGGTGTGGTGCTGGTGCTGGTGTGGTGTGGGTGGTGGATCATCATAATATGGGGTGCTGATCATTCTTTGTCATGGGCGGAATTAAGAGGGCGTTGAAAGGATGAAGAGGGCGGAATAAAGCCATCGTTAGCAAGTGAAGGAGATTGAGGAGCGGCGATTATCATGGTTATGGGGCATTGTCTGCTCCTTGCATCCTGAAGGATAGGCAGACAGGATTAAATTGGGTGAAGTGAAGAATCCTTTCCCCCTGTAAGCCTGTAAGGAAGAAACGACGAGGGGTGAGCCTTGAGAGAATTATTATTTT
The DNA here is from genome assembly GCA_032988195.1 of Arachnomyces sp. PD_36. Taxonomy (NCBI): domain Eukaryota; kingdom Fungi; phylum Ascomycota; class Eurotiomycetes; order Onygenales; family Arachnomycetaceae; genus Arachnomyces; species Arachnomyces sp. PD_36. Next base: position 941,884 of record JANTQE010000009.1, on the reverse strand, counting down.
CTTTCTTGTCTTCGGAAGAGATGGAGGGACCGGAAGAGACCGATCAGCCGTAGTACTGTAAGCGTTAGTTCCGGAGTCGGGAGGACCGGAGAGGCACAGCTGGTGGTGGGAAGCGTTGAGCCATCGCGTCCGCATCGCATACGGTAGGCTGCACGCATCATCGCATCAGCAGAAAGAAGAAAATAATCCATAAAAAGAACTCAACCAACAAAAAAGAAAGAAAAGAAAGAAAAGAAAAAAGAACGAAAAGCATGTGCATGCATTCCACGGATAGCAGATCGCAGGAGAAACGGCAAGACCCGTTTTATCGTCTTCTTGTCTCTCTCTTTCTCTCTCTCTTCTCTCTGCTCAGGCTGTTGGCGAGTGGTTGATCCTTGAACCATGGAATTTTTGCCTCGGTTCTTAATTTAGAGGCTGAGGGAGAGAGAGGGGAAATCGTGCATAAGGGGATTTTATGTACATGCACATGTACGTTGAATCGCCACCAGGCTCAGCCTCACGAGAGAGTTTGATAATTATGCAAGAGTCGGTAATATTTGCCACTTGCTGGATGTTTGGATGCGTGGAGGGAGGAGATTGTCAAAGCAACATCTCTTTCTTCTGATCGATGGATGGGAGAGGGAGAGATACGAGGAACACGTGCAGGCACAGCTTGACTGACAGGAAGTTGCACTAGTCTGCATTGGGATAGGTGGATGCTACCGCAACAGCACTAAGAAGTTTCGGTCATCCATTCCTCTATCGTCCATGCCTCTTTCTGCTTTCTGCTGCTCTTCAACAATTCAACTCACTTTTGCGTCTTTTCGCGGAATGGGAGTGAAGAACCTGCATGATGGCGTCGATGGGGACATTTTCCCTGCTTCTGACGATGTTTTCTTCTGGTCCTGACCCAGAGTCGGTGATGAGCCTCTTTCTCTCTCTCTTCTCGCGCCTGTTTTCCCCGCCATTTGTGACTAATCGGGCGACAGTCTCCAGAGATCTGTTATTTGGGGTCCGGTCCCTTGAGGATCCGGATGTTTCCAATTACCAGTGAAGAAAGACCTGATTCGTGAATAATTTGTCATGGTGGTTCAACTGACTTGTGTAGCTCTTTTTTGTCGTGGGTTGCGATATCGACTATCACGATGGGCTAAGCCAAGAAAGACCAAGAGTCGGTTACAAACCCTGGTTACCCATTGTACCCATGTTCCTTGTACCAGGCACCTCTTCCTCACTGTACATCCTTCCGGTCGAATCAAAGCGGCATGGAAGGATCAAGCTCTTCTTCTTGCCTTTATCCCCGATACGGCGGTCGAGGGGATTCTTGAAGAAAGAAAGAAAGAATCCCCCTTCCTTGGATTTGGTTCTTCCCACCGTGTGACTGACAGCGGAAACTCTCCTTCCTCTCGGGACTTGATCCTCTTTCGCCGATGCCGAGAACCGCTATCTCGTCACCTTGACTTCACGAAGTCCACGTCCCATCAACCGTTTGTGTGGCGCGGGGGGAAGAAGAGGGAAAAGAAAGCAACTTTCACAGCACGGCATTTTATTTCCTGTGGTTGGCGAATGGCCATTTTCTGTCGTCATGATTGGTGCATATTGATTATCTTTCTGTCTTTTATTTTTTACTTTTTCCCCTTTTAACCAGAAAGACAGAAAGAAAAAAGCAAAGAACAGAGGATCGGCAACCAAGAGGCAGATCAGGACTGGACCGAAAGGGAAAAGAACGAAGGAACAAAATAAATCTCCCTCTCGAACTCCTCACGCGATTCGACCGAACTGGCTTTGCTGACTCCCCAGACAGGACCCGGTCGGATCCACCGAAACTCCACAAAAAGGTTCTTTTTTTTTTGATATTCGACTATCGATCCGCTAAAGACGCTGGCGTCTTCCCCCGTCTGGGACAGCCTTGTCATGACCTGCAGGATGATCAGGGTACGACATCATCCAGGAAGAAGAAGAGTCTCTCTTGAGTCTTCACCCAGAGGTTACTCTTGATTGTCTCATTCACATTCTTCACCTTCACGCTTTCTTCTCTTTTACTCCGCCTCTCTCTCCCTCACTCTCTCCGGGTTCGCATGATGCAAGCAGGTTGTCATTCCTATCAATGATTTTCAGCTCTCTTTCTCTCTTCTCCACTGATTAATTGTCTCTATTTTAACCTTCCTTAATTCCGCCCTCTCTCCTCCCATCTATCAATATCCATGTCTTCATCACACGCCCTGTGGAAAAAAGGAATAAAAAAAACATTAAATTTGTACCATTCGCTTTCCCCTTTCGGGATCTATCTCCACCCACCCACTTCGTCTGCTTCGACTCCAGCCAACCCCTCGCTCGAGACTTGCTTATCTCCGTTGGGTCAGATCCCTGCTTATTACTTACATTGTCATCCTCTTCCCGAGGCGTTCGTTTCGGTGGTTCCTTTTTTGGGGGCTTGAGTTAGATCGTATGTATGCCAGTGTATGGTCTGTATGGTATGGTTGGTTATGAATGAAGGTCTTCCCATGATCGACCCATCAGCTTCCGAGCAAACCAGGATCGACGTCATGTTCTGAAGAAGAGAAGAGAAAAGGTACCTTTCCAGCTTTCTTCTGGGTCGAAGTTCTTGTTCCTTTCTTCATCTTCCTCTTCTTCTTTCTTTCTCTTATTCACCTCCCCTGTTCTACCTCCACCTCCTATCATCCACCTCGAAGGGAAAGCTTCCTTCTCCCACTTCCTCTGCCAATACGCGTGGACCTTGATATGTGCTCATTTATCGATTGCTGATAGAAAAAGAAAAGACAAGGTTTGATCTCCACTCAGATAGAAAGAGGAAAGATAAAAAGTGGGGATGGAGGAAGAGGAAGGAGGGATGCAGAAGAGACACTAAAAAGGAAAGAAAGAAACATCACATCAACGTCCAGATCCCGAAGAGAAAGAGAAGAGAGAGTGTGTGTTGCTTTCTTTTTCTTTTGCTTTGCTTTCCGTCTTTCTTGTTTATCTACTTCTTCTCTCTCTCCTTCGGTCTCTTCTTCGGATCTCTCCCGTGACCTTTTCCTTTCGTTCTTCTTCTCTTCGTTCTCTCTTTTGTTTCTGTCTTTCTTTGGATAGAGACCACGAGGTAGAAGAGAAGAAGAAGAAGAAGCAGAGAAGAGAAGAGAAGAAAGAGTAGGGAAGACAGGGAACAAGAGAAGAAACGAAGAGACCATACGACACGACACGAGAGAGTACAAGAGAGATATAGAGAGACGGACGACCAACAGGAACATACTTCCCTGTATCACCAACTCTCCCAGATCGTGATCTCTCTTCCCTAGAAGAGTCTCCCTTTCACTATCCTCTTCCTCTCCCGACCACCAGCTGGATCACAAACCAGCCTCATGCAACCCCTACTCCTATCGTCGGTTTCTCCTTTCCCCCGCATCTCCTCCCTGGACGGGCACCGGCATCAACATCAACACCAACACCAACCCCAACATCACCACTACCCTCCCACTCCAACCCCAGACTTCAACTCCCCGCAGCGTCTTGAGCAACCGTCCGCGACCTCGACGACGACCTCCCGTCCGAGCCTGCGGGCTCCTCCCCGTCCTTCTCCCTACCCTTCTCCCCCTATGTCCCGTTCTCCACCTCCTCCGTCGGAGAACCACCTGGACACCCTTCGAGGAAAAGACCGTCGACCGCTCTCCGCCTCCCACTTCACCAGCCCCACCGCCCCGGCCACTGCCAACGCTGCTCCCACCACCTCTTCCACCCCGACAGTCACCTCCGGCACTGCCTCGTCGACGAGCAGTACTACTTATGAGTCTACTCCCATCTTACCACCACTCCAGGGAGACCGTCTACCCGCCCAGAGGTGGCCCGATCAGCGGAGGAACCATGACCTCCCTCCGCCATCGCAGTCTCAATCCACCTCCGTGCAGGCCCAGGTGCCAGGGAGGTTAATAGGAGGGTCGCATCCCAGTGATCACCACCATCAACCACCACCACCACCTCAGCAAGATGCTGCCGGTCCTGCCCCCCCTACTCCAGCTGCGGCTGGTGGGCTTTCGTCGTCACCGGTGGAGGCTTCATACCTCCCTCTGGTTCCATTGACCACCTCATTACCCCCCAGGACAACCCGCAGGGCCAAGGCTCATGTTCCTTCAGCTTGTGTGAACTGTAAACACAAGCATCTGGGTTGCGACGCAGAACGTCCCTGTCGAAGATGCGTCGCTTCAGGCAAGGAGGTGAGCTTTGACCATCCCAAGACATTCCTTTCATCTCTTGTCTCAGCTTCAGCTAACAACGACGTAGGCGACGTGCAAGGACGTGACACACAAGAAGAGGGGCCGACCACCCCTTCGAGCAGAGGAGAGCCTCATGAGACATTTCGAGACCCCGTTTGGTCTCCCCGATCCTTCGAGAGAACCACGGCTGCAGATGTCTCCCCCTGTGACCCGCCCGAACCAGCATCGGAGAACTTCTTCATCGAGGGAGATCCGACCGGTGACCGAGTTGCGGTTCCCTCCTCGTCCTGGCGATCCTTCCGTGGAACATGGTAGGCCTGGGGTTGGAATCCATCCCCACCCGCCACTTTGGGCAGCACCACCTCCAGCGATGAGTTCTTCGCCTCTTACGCAAGCGACAGCCTCGCATGGTGATCATGCGGCCCCGAGGCCGTATTCTAGTGGATCTGCTAACCAGACAACTCAACCTCCACCATCCCCGTTCTCCTTTTCATCGCCGGGTGGGAGACCGCCGCATCACTATCCTAGTCCAGCTACGAGAGCGCAACCACCGCCTCCTTATCGTGGATATGGACCTCCTACCATTCCGCCACCATCAACGCAACAGCAGCAGCAACAATCGTCATTACCTGCTCCGTTCACTCCCTACCACAACCCGAGACCACGATCACCGCACAGGCCCGCAATTAGTGAGCCCAATATACCTTCGACAACTGGCCCGAGTCCACGAGACAATGCAGCTCGTCCACACTCGGCCGAGAGTAGCCCTTCTGAATTTCGATTACCTCCCATTTTGTCCTCTTCACCACCGACGGCGGGCCCAGATTCGACCCATCAGCAAAGGCGTGGTGAGATGGTTCCTCCACAGGTACCAACGAGGATAAGTTATGAGCAGGCACCCTCGCAGAATCGGCCTCGGGAAGTGTCAAACCCTTACCCACCCGCGCTTCAACCCGCCTTTCAGGCTACGTCTGCGTCGCAGAGTAGACCTGCAACCGCTCATCAGTTGCCGCCGTCGCTTGAGGCTCCACCGACGTTGCCACCATTGTTGATTTCGTCGCAACCTGCCGAAACGCCAACGAGTGCACGGGAATCGGGGTCCCAGAATTCTGCGACAACCACTAGTCCTGAGGAAACGGAAGATGGTTCTCGACCGGCGAAGCGACGAAAGATGGCGCTGGGAGATATGGTGAATAGTTGATGAATCGGATCCGGTCCGATGAGTCTGTTCAATCAATGTCTTGGAAAGACCGTTACGAAGAGTGATCGGAAGAAACGAATGACTTGGGTTAGAGGTGCTGGTGCTGGGCTTGGGCTGGTTTGGTTTGGTTTGGTCGACTTGACCATTTTTCTTATCGACGAACGAAGTTGAAACGCCGTATATCCATTATCAATGATCCGCTGTCTGCTTATACATAATGTTTTTTGTGTTTATTCTTTTTTTTTCTTTTTTTTTTCTTGGGGTTTTATATTTTTATGTTTCGGATGTCTGTGTATGTGATGTGTGTCTACTTACCTTTTCTTTTCTGTCTCTGTCCTTCTCGTCTCGTGTTCGAACTCAATGATACCCTTATTTTCTTTCGTTTCGTTCTCTCTTTCTTCCCCTTGTTTCCTTTCCTTTCCTTTCGTTTTGTATCGACGGAAAATGTTTTCTTTTCGATAGCGGGAACGCGCTTGGAGTGATATCCCCCTTTTTTTTGTGCCGAATCGAATCCACAGGTTAACGTGTATAACGGGAAAATGTGCCAGGCGCTTTTCATTTTAGTCTTATGTTATTCCCCCACGACTCTGCGCTTGAGTATCTTTCTTGCTTGCTGTCTGTCTGTCTCACTATGCGTGTCTGTATCTGTCTAGTTTATGGTATGGTATGTTAGGGATGTGCGCGCTTATATACCACTTTGTATTGTATGACTATCAATCAGGATCGAATGAGTTGAGTTGATTGCTTTATCTTTTGTGTGTCCAATGAATTGAATTGTTACGCATTCGCAACAAAGTATTCTCTCTTGGGTCGTTTTTTTTTATCTCGAAGTTTTTTGAAATTTCGTTAATTAGCCGCCTTGATATGAAAAAGGGGGCCAAAAATGTGAAGTCTGCTAACCTTGAAGGTGGGCTTGGCCCTTGATTCTGGGGTTATTGGGGCTAAACTATTTTCGGGTGGATGGCACGTGATATGGATTTTCATCTCCCCTACCCCTGGCAGAGCTGCCACAGGATGGTAGAGAAAGGTACCAAGGTCCCAAAATATTATTATGTTGCTCGCTCACTGCCTAGGCAAAGGTAGCTTATAATATACAAGACGAAATCGAACAAGCTTTTATATATGCTCTTTGTTTTCCCTCTCTGTTATATGATGTCTGTCTCTTGTCTGACTGACTGACTGCTTTCTTTGGTGTACAAGGTGTACAGGATACAAATATGTATGAAAAAGATGATGACGATGATGATGATGATGATGGGAGGTCGATCCGCTTTCGCTTAAAGGTATCAGAGATTCGAAAGATGGAGATGGGGGAAAGGAGTACAAGGTTGATGATGAGAGGAAATGACATAGGGAATAGTATCGCGTGCGCGTTGCGTGTGTTGTGTTGTCTGGTTGGGGGGGAGAAATAGAGAAAAATAAAAGAAAATGGATATCGGGGGGGTATCTAGAAAATTATTCGACGCCAAGTTTTGCCTCCGGTTAACCGACCTGTTTGTTCCGTAACCTGAGAGAGGAAGGAAATGATGGGGAAAAGGGAAAAGAAAGGATATAAAATGTCAAAAGAAAAAACAAGTGTGCAGAGAGAGATCATCTCATATTATACCACACCTCCCTCGATTCAACTAACTCCCCGGGACACTCCCACTCTCGCTCCCACGGTACTGTCCCCGATTCTCAATATCACTTATCGCATTCGCTCTCCTGGACAAAACGTCTTCCCGTCGGACAACATTCCTCAACGCCTCGCTGGCTTGGATAAGTCCATCGATACTAATCGCATGGTTCGTCATTTGATGGTTTATATACGTGTAGAGCGCGGCCGGGGTGGAGCACGTTGTTAGGAGTTGCTGCTCGTTTAGTTTCAGGAGGGCGAGGGCGACTTGGAAAAGGAAGATGCTGCTTCCGCCGCCGGGGGCGGATATGTCGCCATCTGCTGTTGTGGCGGTGACTGTTGGGGATGGGGTTTCGGTGGTAGTGGTATTTCCTGCGGAGGGGTTGGTGGTGGGGGTGGTGGTAGTACCGGGTTTGGCGACTTTCATGGTAGATGCGCTGAGGCAGAAGATTACGTCCCAGACTCGGTAGAGGGCTTCGGCGGAGAGGCAGTCGGTGAAGACGGAGAGGAACCATTGGAATGTTAAGGCTTCCAGTTCAATTCCAAGATCGTCGAGATGAGCTGATAGTTTAGGTAGAAGCTCGGTAACGTATTGTCTTAAGACCTGTTGGTCCGCCCGGGAGGCGAGTAATCCATGATCGTAATAATGTTGTGGGAGAATATTCTCAATAAGGGAGGTCATAACCCAGAAAACGTCCTCCGCTGTAGGCATGATGAGAAGGAGAGAGCCTGCGATCAAGTTCATGCCTTGGCAGTATCCAACTTCGGGGTTTCGGCGAGAATATGCCAGGAGCACTTCACTTAGTTTGGCGACACCAGGGCCTTTTCGGAAGAAGACATTATCTGTGAGAGTTCTGTGGATATCCATTTTGATCTGGGAGGTGATGCTTGGGTCTGAATCTCCGCTCTTGCTTCCGTTGATGAGCTCGTCGTAATATCCAGGCACACGCAACGCATTTGCCCCACTGCATTCCGACCATATTTTCGCACGATGAGCCACTGGGATGCCACCGAGGACAAGAGATTTGAATTCTCGCCACTTCGCACGCCCAACTTTTCCTTTATTACCCAGACCAGCGATGCCAACTACTTCCCCATCCGCAAGCAACGCTTCAGGCATGTCAAGAGCTCTGTTCGAGCGATCAGAAACTATGGCAGCCGCAGCTTCACCCTCTTTTCGGCGTTCAGCACGGACCTTGCGAAGGAAGTCATTCCATTTCGCTGTGCGTTCACGCTGGAGAGAGTCGTGAAGATCCGTCAGTTGCTCCAAGAGCAACTTAACAGGTTCCTGCTCAGAAGCTGGGATCTTTGCGATTTCGCTGATAGAAGCTCCCGCGAACTCGGCGGCGTTTGCTTGAATGGGCGATGTGGATGCCGAGGGTTGGGAGTTGGAGTTGACAGATAGAGATCCGCTCTTGTCAACAGCCACCGAAGGCGCGGCGGCCTTGACATCACTGCCCGTAGTAAGAGTGACTATGGGCGCTGCGGAAGGAGTATGCGAAAGCAACTCTGTCGGTCTTGTGGCGATTTTCAAGTAATCCTGCCATTTCCTAGTAGGAGTTGCATTTTCCGGGTCCTCAGCAGACGTCGGGGATAGTGGACGTGCCTGTGACTCAGACGCGGTATCAGAGGGAGGTTGGATCTCGGCCACGGTATCGTCGTTTCCAGTTTCAATATCGCTTCTAAAGCTACTTATCGTCTCCGTCATACTCATGCGTTTTGAGTTGGAATTGGTGCCAGTAGCTTCCCTCTGCCTCTTCTTGCGGCGCTGGTCGTATATGAAACCAAATCTATCGGTGAGTAACTCTCCCGGGATGTAGTTATCGTATATATGCGTCAAGGTCGGTGGTCGGGATTCTGCAGGGAGTATGGCGTCCATTTCAACGGGGCCGAGATTTGTCGCGTCGCTGTTCGCTTGAGTGGTTTCGGTGTTTGTCTCCGATCTTGGCGTGGAGGTCCCATTTGACCTAGACATCCTAAGTTTGCTTCTCTGGGTGTTCGCAGGAGGCCCCATGTGCTTAGGCAATGTCTGAAATCCCGCATTGCTGTTGATCCTTCGCAGAGCAGCCACCGCGGAACCACCGGGTTTCTGAGCAGACGAAATCGTAGACGTCCTACTCTTAGGCTTATCTTGTCCTTCAGATGGAGGTGTCGATTTAACTCCATCCTGGTCCTTAGTCTCTTTTCCAGCTTGTGGATTCCCAGCAAATAGTCTAACAGTCCAGGCGCCAAGAGATCGAGTCGATTTGCGAGACTGAATACTGGCAGCTTCACTCGGAGCCTTCACGACACCATCTGCAGCATCAAGTTTCCCATTGGCATCTGGAGGCAGGAACAGATCGTCATCAAGGGCCTTTCGGCGATTTGAGGTCGAACTAGGTATGCGCGACATCCCATTCCTCTCACTATTCTCCGGGACCTCACTCATCGTACTGCTCGCCCTGCTTGTTTTGCGACTTCCAGCGACACTGCCAAAAATATAATCCTGCCAACCACGAATTGAGCCTGGCGCCTTCTTGTCCGCAGATCTTCCACTGGAACTACCAGATTTCGTATCGCACTCGTTTCGGTGAGCCTTAAGAGTTGCCTGGACGTCGTCCCCATCACACCCATCAGTTGACTCGGGATAAACCCGCGCTCCAACGCCATCCATCATCGCCTCACTCATCATATCATCAATCCTCGAGGACGGTTTCCTAGTCTGTCCAGAAGTAGCGGAATCAGTATAATCGGCGCCATCTGGAGTAGCTGCGGCAGGGTTCTCGAGAACATAAAGCCGGTGTTCAATATCGTGGTTCGACACCTCCATCTCCCTCAGCATCTTCTTCAGTTCCCTTTCCCTCTCGTCTGCGCGGAGTCTGAGAGCCGATATCTCCGCATCTCGTAGAGCCAAATCTCTCGCAAACTGCCTGACCAGTTTCACTGCGCCGGTTCGGGCGATCACTCGTTCGATGTGGTCATCGTTCGCCAGGTGGAGGGCACCGGGAACATCCTTTGATGGGACGGAGTCTTCAAATAGAGAGGCCCTTCCCGAAGCAAGAGGAAGTGAGGTCGTGAGTCCAGCCAGAGTGGCTTTGCGACCGCGTTCTCGTTCCGGGGCGGGGGTCGCTTCTTCTAACAGGGCTTGACTCAGCGCATGGTTTAAGGCAGGTTCCCCGCGAAACCCCTCTGGAGAGCTATCAGGAGTGAGTGACGGGAACGAGGTCAAGTCTGTGGGTGTATTAGACGACGCAGCGGATAGTCGTTTATGTCCCTTTGCTCGGAGAGTTTTAGCCTTCGGGCTCTTTCTCGAGGACGACGAAGCGAGGGAGGACGAGCGGCTTTGCGAAAGGGAGCTGGTTTCGGCCATGGCAGGATCCGAACGCCAAAGAGTCGACGGTAAGCTGAGAGGTTGTTGCCTTCATGAATGCTTGTTGGAGAGTTTTGAGGGGGGGAGTATCTTTTTTTTGTCGTTCCGTTTGCTTCTTGTGTACTCGGTAAGCGGTGAGGGTATCGATTGACAATCGTTCAAGGGGGGAGGGGGTAGATTGGAGAGAGGAGAGAAGAGAGAAGGGAGAAAGGTCTTGGGTATGAGATAAGAAGAGAAGGCTTGGGGTGAAAAGAAAGAGTGAATATAAAAGATGAGAACGGCGATGCGATGAGGGGGGGGATCTGTATCTGTTGATGTTGTTGTTTATGTGATGACGGCCTAACAAAAGAAAAAAAGCCTCTGACGGAAAGTGATGCAATTGTCTTTCTTTGGGCATGACGTGGTGGGATCATGTGACAGGGATGGTTGTTTGGGGTTAAATTGCATTGTTTGCACTAGGGTTTCGGGTTTATGTAAGTTTGTACTGTTTGTGTACTTTGCATATGTTTGCACCATCCTTATCCAGTGCCTCGGCAAGTCACCTTCCTTCGGTTGTCTGAAAGTTGGGTTCAACGCGAGATGTCCTGCAGGAAATATCCCGCGGTTGATATTTCTATAGATCTAATATTAATGAGAGAGCGCTGTTATATTTGCAGGAATTAATACAGATATTCTCCTTGTGCCCTATTCAATTCCCATCTTCAGACCCGTTTTCCCAATCATGACCGCAGTCGCAAAGCAGCGCTTACAGGCTTTGAGCCAGCAGTTGGTCGAGGGTATCCCTGATGCAGGCAATTTCGAAGACATCCCCAAGGTTCGACAGGTTGCGCAGGACTCAGTAGGCCCGTGAGTGAAGGGAACTCCAAGCACCTGCTCATTAAAGATCTGACAGACAGCTACCGGAGTACAGGAGAGTAAAAGACAAGGTCGTGATCATTACAGGTACTTATTTCTCCCTTTTTCTATGCAGGAGGCATACATACTAACTCTCCCAATCTAGGCGCAAACTCCCCAATCGGAATCGGTCGAGCCAGCGCCCACCAATTCGCCCACAACGGAGCCAAAGCCATCTTCATCTGCGACTTCTCCGACTCCCACCTAGCCACTCACAAGCGGGAGATCGAATCCCTATACCCCGGAGTTGATATTCACACGAGACAATTCGATGCGGGAGACGAGAATGAGGTAAAGAAAGTTGTGGACGAGGCGATTGAGAAGTATGGACGGTTAGATATCATGTTTGCGAATGCTGGGATTGTGGGGCAGCCGAAGCTATTCACAGAGATTGACAGTGATGAGTTTATGCAGACTATGCAGACGAATTCTCTTGGGTAAGTTACCATTGGCCCGGGCGGGTAAGGAACCAATCCTGATAAATCCCCATTAGTGTCTTCCTAGCAGTCAAACACGCCGCCATCGCCATGAAAAAGACCTCCCCATCCAAACCCTACCCAGGCGGTAGCATAATAGGAACCGCCTCCGTCGCCGGCCTCCGCTCCAACGCAGGATCAACAGATTACTCCGCAAGCAAAGCGGCAGTTGTATCAATCGCCCAAACAACCTCCTACCAACTCTCCGGATCAGGTATTCGCGTTAATGCCATCTGTCCCGGTGTGATCGAGACGGGGATGACGAAACCCATGTACGATGCTGCAAGGAGTCGAGGGACAGAGAAGAAGATTGGGCAGTTAAATCCGTTGAAGAGAGGGGCTGTTGCGGATGAGGTTGCGCGGGTCGCATTGTTTTTGGGGAGCGATGAGAGCAGTTATGTCAATGGGCAGGCGTGGGCGGTTTGTGGTGGGTTGTCGGCGGGGCATCCGACTGTGCCGGGTAAATTGGCGTAAGCTAAGAATTAGGGGTAGCTTTTTCATATGGTTGACCATTTGTCCCTGATATAGAAGATATTTCAAACCAGATAGTATTCGCTCCGTGGGTATCAAACGTCATACGAATATCAGAACTATTCCCCAAAGCGTGCCAATCTTCCATGCACACATGCACAGATACAAATACAACCAAAATTACCTCACCTCACCACAGACCCCGCTTGGGGAGAGGGTGCGTTTCCAGATCCTTTTTTAGCATCTCAAAGACCTTTTTCTCATCCACCTGCGACACATCTTTTGGTAAGCCTGACTCCGTTACCTCCCCCTCTTCTCGATCCGTATTCTCCCCAGTAGTGTCTAGTTCATCCAGAACCTCAAGCCCCTCACTCTCCTTCAGTATATACTCTTCCTCCAGCATGAACTTGTCACGAGGTACATATTCCGGTGCCTGCGCAAGGGCGTATATAGTTGGGAATTCGAGAACGACGCGACCGCCGAGGGTGTCCTTGATAGTGACGTCGGGTGATAGCGGGATTAATACGGGAAGTTTAGAGCGGGTTTGGGGTCGGTGGAGGTAGAAGTGCAGTTGTGAAGATGATGGGGTTTTATCTGACGATTCTGGTGAGGTATGTGGCAGTTGTTTCGTGGAGTTGTTTTCTTGCTCAGGTTGTGGCTGTTGGGTAGGTGGAAGGGTTAATGTCTTAGCAGGTGACGGTTCGGGCTCTTTTCCCTCCTTTTGCTTTTGGCTTTGAGCTGAGGCGAGACCCGGCGCTGGGCGATTAGAATCGTGGGGATGATTCAATTTCCGCTTCTTGTCCATCTTTTTCGGCATACCCGCATTCGTGTACGCCTCTGAAATCGTGCACGTCTCGACGGAGTTGCTTCTCGATTTCTCCCCGTCGGGCGTCACCCACTCGATAGTCCAGCTTATACATCTTTGTCTAACAAGTCAATTGCAGTCAGAAAAAGATTCCCAGATCGCTCATCTGTCCAAGGAATACATACTTCGCATTCCAACGTGAGGAATTCTGTTTACTTCTCGACATCCCCTTCGGAGCTCTCACAACACGGATATTCCTCTCCACAATCCCTTTTTGAAACCCAGGTTCCCCTTTCATAAAATTCCGACCCCGTCTCCCAGGCATACCATCCTCGCGATTGAGCGGGATTTCCCGATTCCCAGTCTCCCGATCCGCGCGCTCGATTCCCCGCTCGATGCTCGTTATGAAGTTAAAGTCCCGATCGAATCCGGAGGGTGTTTCGAGCTCGGTTTTCTTCACGTAGGCGGCTGGGTCACGCACACCGGAGCATTGGGACCATAGCTTGTGGCGCTTTGTGCAGGGCAGGGAGCAGGTGCGAGTTGAGCAGCGGGGACAGCAGTATTTCGGGGGTTGTTCGTGGCTAGAAAAGGGAATTGGCATGTCAGATACGTGATATATAATTACTCGCAGCTCAGCGCTTACCAGATTGAACACAGCTCACTGAGCAATGCGTCTTCGTGGCCCGACATCTTCGCAACTTTTTCCTGTCCTCAAGCTTTAATTCTGCGATCTCGAGATTTCATAACAACGTTTGGATGAGATCGACAAAGTGGATCCATGCATTTTTGCGATAAGCTCCACGTGACCTTATCTTAGCGTGTTTTCCAACTTCGTCCCATTTTTCGACTTGTCGCATGGCAGGACTTGGTAATCTCGACGCTTCCCAATGCATAGTTTGGGGTGAGTACGTTCTCTATGCTTGTATATTGCTATTCCCCTATATATGAGGGTGCCTTCTGTATCGCAGAACAAGAGCAGCCCCGTAGTCCCCTCAAACCCCCCTCCAAGGTCGGAAATTCAGGCTCTTGGATCATACCAATGCTCACCACACTTCTTATACTCGACCAAGGCCCATTCGCTCTGTCTTAAATCTCAGCCGTCTATCACATAGCGGAATCTTCTGGCTGGCTGCGCAGGTGCTTCTACTGTTTGATTTCTGTTGGTAACTGCCGCCTAATCATGCGGCGTCGATTCTACATCTGTGCCGCCTACTCTGCCCAGGAGGACCAAGGCAACGGGAAACAAGAATCCCAGCATCAGCATGGAGCATACCCATGCTTTGGCCTTTTCCCATCTTTTCTATTCTATATCTCTTTAGCCCCGTAACCGTCCTCGGAATGTGTATATTGCCGTACACTATACTATTCTCCGTCCTACTCTCGTGGACTTCCTCCCCTAAAGTGGGTTCTATTTATCTTTGATTGCATTTACCTATGTGGTGGGGGTTTTTTTCTCCAACTATATCTAGTTAGAGATTTGGTGTAGTTTTGATATGCACTGTGTGCATTGGAGGACAGGTAGTAAACTCAGAGTGTGGAGGTTATGGGAGATTACCACGGTTCTGGAATTTCCCCAGTGATGGGCTGGAATGGACAAAAACCATGTGGGCTAGGTTACCTGTTATGACTGTGGGCGGTATTGTATGATCTTTCTAAGGCTATTAAGAAAATACTGTTTTCTTCCTTAAGCATTTGGTTCTTGAAAACCAAATCACCGAATCAGCCCAGCTGGTCTAGCGGTTTAGTCGCCCAGTACCGACTGGGAAAGTTACCTAGACCACCTGATCTGACCAATCACAAGGCGGGGAACCCCGAACAAGCATGGGTTCGAGTCCTGGCCCGGACTATGGATAATATTTGGGACTAACTAGGTGGGCACGGAGAAAACTCCTCCTGTAGAGACCCCTCTTCGCATAGCACAGCACGAAGAGGAATGACGGCTCTCAGGGCTAAGAAGTGGGTTTTCGTAGCACTGGACGACCAACGGCGAAGGTCCTCCAGTGTGAGCTTTTTGCTGCTCAAAAAAAATGTCTTGTTTTTTTTCTCTCTATACCAGGCTCTCGTGGTATGAGGCTACATCCAGCAATCACTCCCCCTCTCACCTTGGGTCTCCATCGGCTTCTACATCAACGCTCATGCAATACAGGTAGCCAATCTCGATCACCTCTGTCCTTGACTTGTAGCCATCCCAGCCCCCCTGTTCTATGTGTTGCGTCTGGCACTAACCGGCGATTCCAGTTCTAACGTTCCTCATATCCTAGAGCAGACGCGTTCTTTGCAGTCGGAAACGCAACGTTCGCCCGACCCACGAATACTCAGAGCCTACTATGGCCCAATTATACTGTTATAACGAAAGCGTTTCCACACCATTGAGGAGGGTCGATGAAAAAGTACTAGGAAACGTGTTACTCGGCCCCGGAAGATAGCGCGTATTTGGTACGGGCAGAGGCATCGTAGACTATGTTAGTAGGAGCCGGGGTCTTCCTGGGGTACGAACAACCGCTATAACACCCGTTTCGAGGCGAGGTTGGATCTTCGACTCGCGCACCATGCGCTTCGCTAACCGTTTCGCGGGCTCAATTTTACATGGAGATTCAGATACTACTTTTTCTCGGGCAGCTCCTTCGTTCCTTGGTGTCCATCATTTGCATATATATATATTGCCAACAACTGTCGATGAAGCGATAACTATGCTGCTTACTAGGGATACCATCGCTACTCTCCACCCAAAGTCAACCCAAACCCATGGATATATATATTTCTCAGCTTGATCGATCGATGTTTTTGACACCAAGTCAAGAAGAATTGAAAGAATGAAAGGCTGTGTTCTTTGTACTATATATCACTTGATATATTTGAGTCGCGCTTAGTTCTTTATGTTTGACGGATCCGTCTTCTTGTTCAAACCTTAAAACGACCAATCCTTGTTCGCTTGCAATCTTTGATTGATGTCATAGGCGCTTTGAAGTCAAGAGCAACCAGAAGAATGAAAGGCTGAGATCTTTGTATGACTTCACATATTCTAGATTTCGGATATATAAACCAACCATGTAGTCTCACATCTCTGTTCTCTCTTCGAGTAAGACACTATATCTATATATCTTTCAGTATGGCCACCGAGACAGTCCACGAGAACGAGCGATGGCTCTTTCTTTTCGAAAAAGAGTATATCTGGTGTGAGAAAGGCACAGTTGAGCACGACGTAGCTGTATTTCTCAAAGACATGCTTCTCTCTCTCGATCTCAACAACGCAGCTCACACAACAGCTCATCAACTAAATGTCTACTACTGGGAGCGAAACAACGCCAACGGCTCATTCTTCAAATGGGGAAACGAAAAAGAAACCTTTCTCGATTTTATCAGTTTTCTCTTTGACATCATTGTTAGAGTGACACCTTTCATTCGTTATGATGACGCGAGACAAAATGTTCTCTTGCAGCTGGTTCTTGAGCTTCGAAACCTTCCACCAAATCCAGTCAAAGCTTGGAATGTATGTTTCAAGAAAACCACCCTTCCTTCTATTTTGTTTGTTTATTTTGTCTGCTCTGTTCTAATTATTGAGATTAGGGTGATCGCCTTGTGCCTTTGGATGAAGCGCTATTCGGCGATATACTGCACGATACCTGGTCTGCACTTTGGGGTATGTAAATTTCATTCTCCACCATCCCCCCCCCCCCCCCCCCCCCCCCCCCCCCCCCCTCCCCACATCGGCCGCCGGCTAACGCCCAGCAACTAGCCACCTCAATCCCCCCGC
>JANTQE010000009.1:862339-925122 GCA_032988195.1 Arachnomyces sp. PD_36 | reverse complement strand
ATACCACGTCCGTGCCTCCGCCGCCGGTGGTTGAAATATATTCCATATCCCCCCCCCCCCCCCCCCCCCCCCCCCCCTTCTTCACCAAGTTGAAAGGCAGGCAGGCAGGCAATGAATGAGTAACTTATATCTCCCCACAGCAAGCGACATTGAAGCATATCCCAACTCATCAGACTGGAAACAACACTGCAACGACTGGGTGAACTTCTCATCCTTTCTTGCACGATGTCTTCAAGCCCGCATCGACGATCACACACTTGATACGAGCAAATATCCAATGATGAACATGGAAGACGGTCTTGCTGAGAACATCGCTGATGAAGTCAAACGAAATTCATGGGTGATGATCGCAGCGCAGTATGTTCTGCTGGCTGGGCAGATTCTTGATGAAGAGTTTATTCAGAAATCAAACATGCATGATTGGGGAGTGGGGAAGTGGAAATTTTGGGCGAGAAGATTTAAGGAAGTCGCCAAAATGAAGCTGGCGCCGGAAGTTAGAGATGCGGTTGTTGAGGCGAGGAAGAAGATGATTTCTCTAAGGCCGGAGTTTTTTTTCGTTTCGGAGGGAGGGAGTGAACCGGATGCTGGTTTTGGATGGAACGTATTAGCTATATTTGGTAGTAGAGAGTAAAAATATATATTTATAGGTTCGAGGGAAGACACTGGTCGAGTGTCTGCTGGCATGAAGTAAATCTTGCAGTTTTTGATCGATATATTCAAGTTATATACCATCAAATACTCCAGTATCCAGGTAGATACTAACTCCCATAGATAGAATATTCGGACTATTAACTCATGATAATATTCGTAGACTTGTGCGAAACACAAAAGATACAATAACCCCATCCCCACCGCCTCCAAGACAAGAACCAAGTGTCTCGCTCTCTCTCTCTCTCTTATCAACTTATCAAAGCAGCAAAAGCCAAGTGAATCAATCAATCGAAATCCTCACAGCAGATCACCATCATCGTCAACAGCTCATCGTTATCAATATCTACCTGCCCTGCATAATGATATGCATCACAAAAAGTTCCAGACGCTCATCACCCCCAGCCCTTTCTCTTTCCCCAAGGCTCACATCGTCGAGTATCTGCGGGAGACGGCGGTTCCTATGCTTACGTACTACATGGGGTCAGATTATGCCGAGGCAGTCAGATGCTGTTTGGATCCGAGCAGACTCGGCGTGGGGGATGAGGAGAGAAGGTTATCTGAGGCATTTTCGAGGAAAGTTGTTGAGGCTCTTGAAGCGTGTCAGGCGTAGAGTTAGTTCCCTTCAAGTCATTTCATACTCATCATGAACTCAGTGGTGATATATGTGGTTATGCATATATATTATATATCGAGATCAACAGGGTCTGTGAAGATTCTCTTAATCTCCAACTTGAATGTCTACTACAGTTTTCTGGCCAATGTAAAGCCCATCTCGGCGTAAATTAAACGAAACCGACCCAATATCGCATGCTCACTCGCATGGACGACGGGGACGCTGCATCTGATCATGCAGAAACCCATCGAGGTCTCGCGATGGGTTGGTTAAAAGAGAAATGTGAGTGGGATGACCAGCGGTTTGCAGATGCCTTGAAGCCCAGACTGGGTTCGCATGATCTCATCGAAGATGAGAGATGATGATCCGATCCTCATGCCCGATGGCGGAAGAGAGACGGACCCTGACAGGTTGATATGCAATCTGTCCTCAAATTGGAAGCACGTTTGGTTCTTTCTTTCGTACTATAATAGATTGATTCCCAAGCACGGACGGATATTTTGGTACGGTCCAAGCTGGGTGGGTGAGTGTTTGTGCAGATGCTGCACTGTGCATCACATCACAGAGATATTGAGAGGCGGCCAGTCGAGCTGTTGGTCCTGACCACCCACGCACAAGGAGATCTCAACGAAAAGACCTCAACGCATGCGTCAATGCCTCGAAAACTCGAAAAAGCAGAATTATGAAGAATATACCTCGGGCGGATCATCTTAATATCAAATAAACTTTTAAAATCCCGCTTGTTTCTTGCATAATTTGGCAGGAGTCAAACGGCCCACCAAACGTCAGAATGGGTCCCGAACAGCCTCGTGCCCAGAACTGAAGTTTGAGAAAGGGGAACATAAGCGAGAGAGCTTCTTACTCCACAGTTGAAGGGTTTCCAGAATTCCAGCCGTGTCCTTCCGGGTAAATAGAGGAGCCCCGGTCTGGTAAAGGTATGGGCAAATGTAGGGAAAGCTTGAGGGAACAAAAAGGACCAAAATGTTCTCCAGGATTTTGGTTGTTCAAGTGTGAAAGGGGTTCATGATCCCCCAAACCAGCTGGCTGGGGAAATCACCTTTTCTTGGCTTCAATTCTGACAGCCAACAAGGGCTTGAAAATGCCTCTCTTTCTCCTGTGGTGATGATTTGTTTTAATGTTTGTCTAGCGGCGCGGATCGCTACTTTGATCGCAAAGGTGGTGATAAGCGAGGAGAAAGAATTGGAGCAACTGGCATCAAGTCAAAGCAAACGGGGAGAGAGAGGCGCTGCTGACTCTGTTCTCTTGCTTTTTAAATTACCGACAAGGAATAACCGAACAGATGGTCATGACTCCCCAAGGCCGCAGGACCTGGAAATAAAGTGGCTGTTATTATCGGGAAGCAGGGTTGACATCAATAATCACGGTCGCCAGCCGTCGCCAGTCAAACGGAACTTGGAGAACGGAGACGGCAGACGGCAGACATGTCGAGTCCTCTTCCATCTCGATCCTTTTCCTCTTGCTTCCAGAGCAGAGGATCACGAACACCACGTGATCTACAACTAACCGTATTCGGTTGCAGCTTCGAGAACGCGATCAGCGAAGGTCTTCCTCTGCACGAAGCCGGAGGAAAAGACCATGTTGAGAGCAAGCGGGACGCCACGGGAAGCTGAAGGACCACAAGCTCAACCTTTTGTGACATCTTTACTCGAAATAAGCAATGCTGGTTGTGATTCCACGAGAACGGCCCCACTTGGCGAAATAGTGTCAGTGCCAGAGCCTTTCAGAGGCCAAAAGACATCGTCAAGAAATCCTCAAGGAAGGGCTCTTTGTGACCTGTCTTGCTGTGATGACGGCTCGAGCCTAGAAGAAGGACGGAGAGGGGTTTTTATGCCAATCCTGCAGGTGCACCCTCGACGTTTGTCCGTTGAGAGGCCGGCCTTTTGAGAGTGTGAAAGGCGTTTCATTTTGATTCCATAATTCCTTCTTTTCTCGTTGTGCCGATACGATTCTGAAACCACCATGGCCCGCCACGATTCGTGCGCATCAACGCCATCAATCGACGGCACATGCAACAGAGTTTAATCGTTGGTTTTTGACCTGAAGCCGTCTTGTTCTGAAGACGCAGGACCCCCGCTTACTTTCAACTTTCTCCTGAGCTCTTTTTTTTTCTTTCTGCTCCGGGAATTATTGCCCCTTGTCTCCCCGTCAGAACCAGCAAGGACCATGGGACCAGAGATGTGGGAATTCCCCTTGCCGTCCGGAAGAACCAGAGGAACCATCGCTGTGTCAGTGTGTCCTTCCTCGGACAGAGACAGGGAGATTAATTATCTCAGTCAGCAAGGAAGAGGCTCTTTGTCCGACCATCCCAGCCGAAAAACAAAGCATAGATCACAGGTGGGGATCCAAAAAGGGGCAAGGGGGGACGCCAAGGATGGGGGTGGATCCCGTTCCAGCCAACCAGTCTCCTGGTTGAATAAGGTTGCTCCACTGAAGCAGAGACAAACAACCTATCAGGTGTAACACGCTTATCTTCTTTTGGGCTCGTTCCTGACTTAGTCCACATTCGTCAGACTTGGCGGTGACCCCTGCTCATCCATGAAAGAATTGTTGGAGGTGGAGGAGAGTGGTACCTGGTACTTTTGACATATGATACGACCACGTATTGGTTGAGACGAGACTTATATATTACATCAATTCCTTTCCTCTTGTCAGTATTATACAGTAAACTCCATTTCCATACGAAAGTCTCAGACCGTACTGTACCAAGTGACAAGTAAAAGTCACCTTCCTCTCCCCTGCATACCCACACCCACCCACGTTCCACTTTCTTCCCATCCCTCCTCTTCCTTCAACTCTTGCATCTTTCTCTTCATCTTCATCTCTCTCAACTTTCACATTCTCCTCCTCTTTTCCTCTCTCATCTCATTCCATCGACCTTTCTCTCCCTTCCTCCCTTCTCACCATCTATCTTCACTCGTTCAATCTATCCAAGGGCATCTGTGGTGTCCTCGGTTGAAAGAGAAAGCTTTCCAGAACCCACCTGCAAGGCAATTGATTTGCCCTGGTGGTTATCTTTTTTCGTACAACCTATATCAGCTCTGCAACCCATTCGTTTAACCCTTTTCATAGACAACCACACCAATCCCCTAAAAGGTGTCAGGGACATTCCACGACGGCGATATCAACTCCTTCCCTCGCAGTTTAGACCGATTGGACCTGTATAGCGACCGTTGAGATATCGAAAAGCTTGCCCGTCAATAGAGTTTTATGCGATCAGACCTGTAGAATATCCAGCTCGACACACTCTTTACGAACACTTCATAACCTGAAGACCTCTCAATACCATCAAGATGGGTCCTTCACTGAGAGAACATTCGTCCTTTGTTCGCCCGCCCACCCGGGACCGACCGGCAACCAGAGACCAAGATAATTCTCTGGTCATCCCCAGCCGTACCTCTTCCCTCCACTCACGCATCACACAACCGATCCCCTCGACATTAGCTGTCAAGCCAGCTCAGCGAACACCGAAGACGCTGACCCATGCCTATATGGTATGTGGTGTTGGACGCGAACCATCACAATGGGTGAAGGCACCGGCTCCAGAGCAGGGGAAGATTGGACACATGAAGGGGGCTGTAGGCCAATTCTGGCTTCCCGAGATCTTGGGCAGCAGCCCTAGATTGGAGCAGGATAATGAAATTGCGAGAGCGCTGCACTCTGCTATGAGGGTAAGTTGTGCATGCGACCGTGAAAGGACTACATGGGAAGGGAATGACATCGTACTAATGACTGTTGACGATTAGGCTTGTTTCCCACATGATGTTGAAATTTGCACCGGCAAGAACCAGCCTCATTGCGTTCACCACTCCTTTGTCTTGCAACAGGACTCCTCCCACACATTGTACGGAATCGCCCTCCGTGTCTGGTCGCGAGCCGATGAGAAGCGTGCAGAGACCATCCGTGATCTCCGCAAGAAGACTGAGCCAGACTTCTACGATGCCGCAGAGGAGACCTACTGGATTCCTTACTGCCTGAGTTTCCTGTCTCGATACCCACTTTACAACTTGTTGGGGGACTACCTCCGTGGGATGTGGATTCACTGGAACAAGGCCACCAACCTTTTCCATGCTGAGGAAGTCTCTCGCATTCTGAGCTTCCCTGCTCCGCGTCTGAACGATTTGGTCCGAATTGATATGAAGGACTACGCATTATGCTACCAGTTCCCATCTTCCCCAACTGGATTCCAGAATTTCGCCATGTGGCCCTTGTTCACCTGTCTTTCTATCCCCAATATTGTTGGAGTGATTGAGGCTGCCGTGTCTCCAACTCGCCGTATCATCTTCGTCAGTCATCACCCCGCTATTTTAACAATCGCAGCCGAGACCATCCGATTCTGCGTTCGTGTATACGAATGGAGTGGACTCTACGTCCCTGTTGTGCATGCTCGCCATGTCAAGGAATTGGTGGAGGAGCCCGGTCCATACATTCTTGGTGTGACCGCAGAGTGCCGAAGTCTCTTCAATGCTCCATCAGATGCTCTGGTTATTGACCTCGACCGTAACTTTGTTCTTACTTCGAGCCCACCAAACATCCTCACCGATGGCCAAAGGAACAAGATGATCAGCCGCCTCACTCAGGCACTGAACAGTCAGGAAGTCACACCCACTGGCGTCCCTCAACACTTGCGATTGGCATACGGTGGAGGAAAGCTCGTCCCCGCTGGACAGATTATCGTTATGCGAGGCGAGGTTGAAAGCATCGAAGACCCAGAATGGTGGAACCAGGATGCTGTCATGAGTGTTATGGACCACGTCTGCGAGAAATTGGTAAGCTTTTCCCAGTGTAATCTCTTCACGTGCGATTTAGTTTGCTCACACTTTACAGGGACGAAACACCGGAATGAAGGCCATCTTCGGTGGTTCTGTGAAGAAGCCATTGATGACCAAGGTTTCCATGCGACACCTCAACGAAATCGTTCGCGAACGGAACCAGTACTCCCGGGATGCTATGGAAGCTTGGCAAGACTTCATCAACCTCAAGGGGAGAATGGATACCGAACTCTCCAAGGTTACCAAGCGCAACAACTTCTTGGTCGAGGAGTTGGAGACCTGGAAGCAACAGGTTTGTCTCTTAACACCCCTCTGCGAAACAAATATAGCTAACATCGATTCTAGTTCCTCAAATTCCAGGCCTTTGCTGAGCAGCTCACGAAGGAAACTTCTGAGCTCAAGGTTAAGATCGAGAACCACAAGCGTGAGAACCGCAGGCTCACTGGTCTCATTGACCAACAGAAGGATGATGCTGCCCGCCTCACTCTCCGTCTCTCTGGCACCGAGAAGCAACGTGATGATGCTCTCGAAGCTCTTGTTCTCCAACAAGAGATTGCCGAGGAATTAGAGCGTGAGAGACAGCGCAACCAGAAGGAAATCTCTGCCCTCGAGCACACTACCTCCACTCTCACCCGCCAGCGTGACGATACCCAGCGTGTGGTCCTCCACCTCAAGAGCCTCATTAATGGCCAGAGTCACCACATGGAGCACATTGTGCGCTCTATTGGCAATGCTCCTGAGCTCTCCGAGTACGTTGAGCAAGGCTACGAAGACGTTCCAGAGGAATCTGCCGATGGAGAGAGGGCCGAAACCGGATCCACCAAGACAGTCTCGAAACCAGGTTCTCGTGGAAAGAAGGAACAGAATGGCGAAGCCACTGATGCAGAGGGTCAACGACTCAGTGCCGGTAAATTGAAGAAGCGTGTCTCACAGCTCAGCATGTCTGACGTTGCAGATCGCCACCTTCGCGACAAAACCGACGCGATCGCCGATATCATCAGGAACATTAGCGACCAGTGTGCCGCTGCTGTTGAAGGCCTGAACCTTGCCCTCGACGCCGAAGACGAAGAGTCCGCCAACAAGGATAACGGGAACCTTGCTCCTTCCGATGATGGACGCGATCACTCCGTCCGCTCTGATGGAAGTGAGATGGGTGGTGATGACTCCCTTCTCAGCCCAGACAACTGCAACTCCAGCCTCCCTCCTACCCCCGATCTCATCCACAACCGATCCAGCACATCCATGTCAATGATGAGCAGCTCGACTGTCCCCGAGAGATCGAGCCAGCAGTACAGCCCCGGCGAGCTACCCACCAAGATCGTCGAGGATGATGATGAGTACGCTCACGAGACTGAGACGATTGACGACCGCAACCCATCTGGCAAGATGACCAAGCAGGCCAGCCAGGATATCATGAGGCCAAACACCACCCGCATCGTCATGTAGGTGAAACATAGTTGCTGCATCCAACTTCATGGACATGGATAAAACCCGTAAGTATGGTTGAGGTAATCGTCCTCTTCACTCGCAACGTCAATACCCAAAAGCAAGCCAATGAAGGAGCCGTCAAGAATCCACGGCGCCTCAGGGAGGAGTTCTATCTATTACTATCAGTTTTTTTCTGGAAAATGTGTTTTGATTATTTTGTTTTGAGTGTTGCTGTTTTTCTCCTTCTTTCCCGTCTCACCCGACAAATTTTCCTTGTTTTGGTCTATATATATCTCTCTTTGCTCCAACAGTTTTTATGTATCGATGGGCGGCTGGGTTCCTATTTCTCTTTACTTTTGATATCTTCGTTGTCTTGTTTTTTTGATAAACCTTTTTGTTTGTTTGTACCTTTGGCTGTTGTTTTTCTTTCTTTCTCTATTTGTTACTTCTTCTCTTGGGATTTATTTACTATCGGATATATCCCATCCTCTTCTTACTCACACTCTTCGACATGTCCCCGTCGATTAGCGTCTTTTACACTTTTCTACTCTATATCTCTATCTCCCTCTCTCGTTCTTGATATTTTTTATGTGTATATCAAATCTGATCTGAACCTGACAAAATATCAGTTCTCTGGACATCTTTTCTTACCTACCTATCTACCTCCTCTCCTGCCAAGTGGGTTTCAATGTGTTGGGTGTGTTGGAAGGTTGATGAATATCACCCTATCCAAACTCCCCCCGGTCACCAGTGTCACTTTCCACTCCTATTTATATATCTATTTCTTTCTTTCTTGTTGGATTCAGTTGTCCTTAGTTTAGTTTTTATTGCCTTTTTAATTTGATTTTCATTATTCTAAACCCTTGGACGTGTTCTAGTTCTGGTGTGAGTTTGTGAGGGTATCAAGTTACATTTCAACTGTGATCTTGGACAGATAGATGCCTTGCTCGAGTCACTATCTGAGAATTATTCCGGCGATATTTTCAGTTCATTTATATATCTATTATACCGTCTCTCGACATAATCTCCACACCCACTATCTATCTACCCACCCCTTAAATAGTGCTATAATCACAGCTGTTAGGGTTCAAAGTCCCGACGGCAAGCAGTTCCAAATCAGTACATCCTTCACTTTCACTCGGGTCACCAACACCACTAAGCCAGATAGTGTAACTCTCCCCTCCGGCAATAGGGCAGGCTTGGAAGTTACTACCATCGAATTGGATATGATTGTCGCTGTTCAACGCGAAGCCGTTGCGCTCGGCGTTCTTGGGGATGGGCCCGTTGCCCGTTGAGAAGCCTGCTGTACCTTTCCCTGGAATCGAAGTTAGCATTGGAGGGGGTGGGGGGGTTAACGTAAGGGTGAGGTTAAAAGGGGGGTAGCTAAACGCACCAACATCAGACCGATCGATATAGATACGTTGAGTGTCCTGGGGTAACGCAAAGGCCTTGAAGAGGTTCAATTCATCCGCCTTGAGGACGAATGTAGCGTTGTTGGTTTCCCGATCGCACTCCGCGCCCATTTGGGGGTGGTTTATCCAGAAGATGCCTGCGCTGGCGCTGATTGCGGCGTTGTGCACGGCGCTGCCGGGGGCGATGGCGACGAGGTTAAACCATGTTGGTGGGTCGGCGGCTTCGGGGGCGGGGGCCGCTGAGGCGCCGGCAGCGATGGCTGAGAAGGTGAGGAGGTTTTTGAAAAGCATTTTTGATGGGCTGGTGGGGTTTTGATGTGGTGAGGTAGGTACCTTTGAGCGGTGCAATTAGTTACAAAGGAGTTGTTTTGCAAGAGAATAAAAGGGTAGAGTGTGTTTCTTTTTATATCAAAAAGAAGCCCTTCAGGCCCCCCAACAAGCACTGAGGTTGCAGAACCATAGCTCCGATTAGGTTGGGGATCGCGGCCAGGGTTCGTTCGTCCCTGAGTCCCTGACACGACGATGAGTGGTGTATTCAACTTCCCGATCTGGACTTATCGGGCTTATCCGGCAGGGCAGCGCGACTGCTGAACATCATTCTCGCGTGGTCCAGCGAGATTTTGGACGGAGAAGGTCTTGGTATACTGCACCTCCATCCTTCGAACAATAAGGCCACCAGAAGGCATTGGGCTGTGCACAATTGTATCGTGCGCTTTGGAATCTCTAGGAGCGGCACTAATTCCGTTTTGAGAAAATGAAGTAATTTCCTGTTTAAGACGCTGTTTCAGAGGGGTAAGACATTCGTTCCTTCGTTGGTATCGGCCAAGCTTTATGTTGAGCTTCTTCAGGGACAGATAGGGGAAACGGTAGAATCTTTTTTAATAACTTGACAAGTGTGAAGGAATCTACTGCAAGTGATGGGTGTTGTGTTGCGGACCAGGAGACTGGATGAGACAGACGCCGCCAGGATTGGGCGTTTGAGACAAGCTTCTTTTGATTTCACGAAGCTCTCGAATTCGAAAAGATACCTAGGTCATCGTTCTTGATATGAGTAAGATCTTTAATAATGCGACTGTGTTTTAGTAACCATAAGTTGGCTTCATCCCGTTTTGTGATCGAATTGTCCAATCGGATGCCTGAGCCGAGCCGAAGAACGTCATTCCTCCCAACTTTCCCGTCCCGATAAATTGGCATTCCCCGCATCCAATGGGGCTCTCGGCTCGGTACCGACAACAATTAATAATCAAGGAGGAGACCCGAAAGTCTTTTTTTACTTCGACATAGCACGTCAGTCATCAAGCTGATAAATCAACATATCCACACATGGTAAAGATTCACAATGTATCAAGTGGGCATGATGTATAAAGGAACGTGGCCAGTCGTGATAGTTGGAGCTTGATCGTTATAGTTATTTACCTGCAAGTCAGTAGCACATCAAGAACATATACATATTTTAAGTACTCCAAATAACCAGCAGCAATGGCCCAAGTTACTTCCCGTCAAGCCTTCCGCAGAACCGACGACTACACCCCTGGCGTGCCCAAGGTGAAACTCGTCAGCGAGAACCTACCCCTTCCTCTCCACCCAACCGCAGTCTTAATCAAAGTCCACGCTGTCGCCCTCAACTACCGTGACGCCAACATCGCCAATGGCGGAAACCCATGGCCCGTGATCCCCAATGGCGTGCCCGGCAACGATGCAGCTGGCGAAATCATTGCCGTGGGCGACAGAGTGTCGCTTGTCTCTGTCGGGGACCGAGTATCCCCTATCACCGATTCAGAATACGTTACCGCCCGCTCAACGGGGCGGTCCTGGCTCGCCGCGAACGAGGATGGGACCCTAGCCACTCATCTCATTTTCGACGAGAAGCTTGTGACCAAACTCCCCTCACATCTCGACTGGGTCCAGGCGAGTATCATTCCTTGCGCTGGAACGACTGCCTGGTCGGCGCTTAAGGGGGCTACTATAGGCCAAACAGTTCTGATCCAGGGTAAGTTTTGTTTCTAAGAAGCTCGGAACTTGTATGTGGATTTACTGACGCTCCCAAAGGCACCGGTGGAGTCGCAACCTTCGCCCTTAAACTCGCCCGAGCGTCAGGTCTCAAAATCATTCTAACCTCCTCAAGCGACTCGAAACTCAGCAAGATCAAGCAGACCTTTGGAAAGCCTGATATCCAGACTGTCAACTACAGGACGCATCCAGAATGGCACGAGGAGGTTCTAAGACTCACTAATGGCATCGGTGTTGACCTCGTTGTTGAGAATGGTGGCAGCACTTCGCTAGTTCAGAGTATGTTGTGCGTCCGACGGGGTGGCATTGTTAGCCAGGTAGGCTATCTCGGTGGAGCTGAGCCGGAGCATCTGAAGGAGTTTGTTGCCACTATCATTGACAGGAGACTGAACGTCAGGTGAGTAGCGATTTACGAACCCGTATGCAATTATCCTTGAAAGAGAACTAACATTGATGCTAGGGGCATCAACGCTGGCTCCAAGGACGATCAGGATGAGCTCATGGCTGCTATATCGGCTACGCAGATGACCTTTGAGGATATTCTTGACTCGGTCTGGCCGTTTGAGAAGTCGGAGGAGGCGATCGAATTCGTATGGCAGGGCAAGCAGGTCGGTAAGGTTGTTATCGACTTCGATAAACAAGGGGCTGCTTAGGTTAGAATAAACTCGAGGGAGATCTGGATAGGGGGGGATAAGGGTTTGAAAACGTATATGATTTAATTTAGATTGGAACATTGTCAATGGCGAGGGGTCAATATGCCTCCTGCCCCAATTTCTCCGCACCATATTTAAACCCTAAGTCTTCCACTCTCCGTTTCCACGTTATGTTCCATCGGGGATGATATGTGAATAGCGGCGTATTGTAGCACGCCGTACATCCATTAGCTCTCCAGAAAATCGGTGCAATATGAGCGGTTTAATAGCATCAAAAACAGTATCTTCATCTACCGAGGTAGAAAATAAGCTGCTGAAGTAGACATAACAACGGATGAGGAACATACACTCATTATGAAATAAGTTGGGCTTAGTAAAGACTCATGCTGGTGGCCCATAGTGCCGACTGCAACATCAATATTTGTATCTTTGACAACAGCCCCTTTTGAAGGGACGGGATATACAATGATCCTCATTCCGACACTAATTTGCACTGCGCCATTTCACATCTCACGCTATGAAAATCGCCCCGAGGTTGGCCATTGCATTCCCAGAGCCCCCCCCTTGGAAAACATTATACATAACCACAGCGGGACGATGAGATCGTTCGAACTTAGCTTTAAAACCGTACTAATAGGCATTCCATTGTCTCGAGGTACTAACATGTATAACTTGATCACCTCAGCCGCAGCGCTCAGATAGACAATCTAGAATTATTTGTTAGTATGTGTATAAGAAATCCTGGTGCAGAAATTACCTAGCTAGTCCCAATGCTAAAAAGTCATCCGAGTTGGGACAATGACCAGCTTTGCATCCCTCACACAGTGCACTATCATGCGGACCTTTGCTCTGACCAGAACGATCGGGCCGCTGTACCTCAATTCCATTCCATTTTTTGAGCCAGTATGCGACTCTTTCCGCATAGCAAGCTTGATCCAGGACTAGCCGACCGACGTCGTTGCAATTTTTGCAGCGTTGGTGATACACTCGCGCATTATATAGCTGTCGGGGGTACATGCGAATTGTAATCGCGATCTTTTTGCTCGACCAACCGTTGGAGCGACAGCCGGTATTTTGGCACATGAATCGACCCATAACGTTCGTGTCCCATCCCTGGATGTTGGTTTTCTCATCGTCGGTGTCGAAGAAGTCTAGTTGGAGCCCTTCCTCGTCTAACAACTGTGCTACTTCCTCATGGAGTTTTGGGTGAAGCGACCACAATTTCGCCGCTTTGCGTCCCCTGCGTGGCATTTTGAATCTGGTTGCCTGTAAATTTCAAAAAATACTTATAAAGTTCGAGTAGATTTGAAGCGAAACTTATCTGATGGAACGGGGGTTTAGGATGTCAAAGGCTTGCGTTGAGAACTCGAAATTTGACCTTATATGTAATTATGGACACTTGGTTGAGAAGGGCAACCCCTCTTCAAGGCAGCAGCTGTGCCTCCTGAGAACAACACATCATTGCCACATCACGGGTTGATTGGTAGATATGTTTAAAGTGGTGTGATATCGTATAGACGTCATCGCCTGCACATACTTCGAATAAGGCTGGAATTGACTTACCCGAGAATGTGGTTCGGGTTGGTGAGTGACTGTATCAGTGTATATGTCTTTCCCTGGGAAGCAGAAGGCACATCCCACTATACAAATGGAAGCCAAGCCACACGAATGATCAAATTGCTCTTGAGCTCAGACATCGCAATCTGCATCGCCTTGCATACAAGGATGGAAGTCAA
The DNA here is from genome assembly GCA_032988195.1 of Arachnomyces sp. PD_36. Classification (NCBI taxonomy): domain Eukaryota; kingdom Fungi; phylum Ascomycota; class Eurotiomycetes; order Onygenales; family Arachnomycetaceae; genus Arachnomyces; species Arachnomyces sp. PD_36. The sequence continues at coordinate 911,829 of JANTQE010000009.1, read as the reverse complement.
TTCGTTTATTGCGCTGTTAGTCTTCTGCAAGGCTGGCATGTCTCGAGACTATTTGGGCCACGGTGCATTGAGTTCCCGGGGGTGATGTACCGCACAATGGCCTTTTAATCTTGAAGATGTGCCAGGCAATGATTTGCGGGTATGTATATGCAAGTGAGCTGCATCAGGCGGATCAGAGGAGTGTGTATGCGTCTTTTAACGTTAAGGGTCGGGCCTTCCTGCGCACCTTCGGAATCCTCGGAAGTAGAAGATCGCTGGCCTCGATGCGGAACATACGTGGGGAAAATCGGGGGTGCCTGTTTCTGCGAGTTGGACTCCCATCTTTCGTCTAAATATAGGCGGCCGCCAGCGCGGGGGGCCTGCTTGGGTCTTCGTGGCCGTTGGACAGAGAAGTAAGAAAGGGAAACGGAAAAGGAGGAGAGGAAAAGTGGAAAAGAAGAGAACGGAGGGGAATAGTCATGGCTTTGGGCCCGGGCTTGGGTCGGGACTTCCTACAGAACAGAAGTTACTGCGATGGAAAGTCCAAGTCTCGGGTAATAGCCTTAGGACCAACGAAAGCAACCCGAATGCGCGACTGTGGAATGATAAGGAACCGATAAGTACTCTCTCCAAAAGGATGAGCTTGGATATGATGGCCGCGAACGAACGTCGCAGACGAGTAGCGAAAGAGGTTGCGTGAATTGAGGGTGTTGTGATGCGAGTATCGGCCACCAGCGCCTCTGAAGCGGCGGGGAAAAGGCAGCAAGGCCGTCATCTAAGCGAATCAGGAGGAAGCGCAAAAAAAAACGAGTGAGCAAAAACCTCCAACAGACGATATTCGCTGATATGATAATCCTTACTCAACTCCTAATCGATCGGCGTGTGACTTTAACGCGATCGATAGTCGGGTGAGTGCGTCTCGAGTGAGTTCGAGAGCGGGACTGCCCCCGCGTCGCGTGGCGCCGCGGGTGAAAACTTCAATACTCATCAACAAGTGATATAAAACGCTTCTGACCGGCTATCGAACGCAAATATCAATCTCTCTGTCTGCTTGGCATCTGCGCATAGTGTTGACATGACCCCCTTGGGGTCATTTTAGCTAGTGCCTTACGTGATCTACAGTCTGGTATATCGATGGCGTTTGGTCACCATCTCACTTCACAATCAACATCATAACAACACATATCCACAGGTAGAACGTAATAGGAATCTCCCATGCCGCGTCAGCCGATCCTCTACAAGCAACCTCGCCGTGGTGCTGATGGCGAGCGCGCTTTATTCGTTCGTGAGTTTTAGGGTGCGGCTGAGGGGAGGCTGGTTGATTTTGCCCACCTTAACAAGGCTCGGATAAATCGATTACGAGGCATCCATTTTTTTCCTGCCAGAAATCTCATATATAAGCGGATGCGAACTGGCCTCGACCGTTCAGTAGGTACCTACTTACTTATTCCCTAAGGCAGTGGATTTTTCTTATGTTAATGCGAGCACCGCATCATCAATGGCTCGATCAACTTCTAAACAGCCCTGGTATCTCTCTCCATTTCGCCGAATTAGATACCGGGAAGTTGTAAGCAATAATGCTACGGAGATGAGAATTATCCCTGGGTCAATGATGCCACGTTCAAGAGCATCATCCTCCCGCCAATGCTTTAGTGATGATGGAGAGGAGCAATCGTCGAACGATCCGAAGAAACGGGGTGATAACTGGATTCAGGGTGTCCGCCTTTGCGCCTGGTGTACCGCTGGTATTCTTCTGTTAAATATTATCCTCGCCGTGGTAGCTATTGTCGTCTCCTATCCCAGGTTCAACGGGCGGAGCGTCGCCTCAGCATCCCTCTACCGAGGCAAATGCTCAGTCTCCAAGAATTGGGCCACAGGGCTGCATCTGATCTTCAACGTCCTCAGCACAGCTATGCTGGCGACAAGTAACTATTGCATGCAATGTCTCTCTGCGCCGTCTCGGGCCGATGTTGACAGAGCTCACAGTCAGCGAATGTGGCTTGATATTGGCATTCCGACTTTTGGAAATTTTGTTTTTCAAAGTGGAAGGAGAAGAAAAATCCTCTGGTTTCTTCTGCTGTTTACTTCGCTGCCCATCCATCTAATGTTTGCTTCCACTTATTCTTCCCCCTTCTCTGATTATTATGAGTCTTCAGACTAACGTCATGTTTCTAGCTATAACTCGGCTGCCTATTTCGCACTTGGCCCATCCGAGTACGGCGTTGTTATGGCGCAGACTGGTAGCAATTTTAAGGACTTTCCTTCTAATAAACATGGCTATGAGGCTTGCTTTGAAGATAACATTGGCAAAAGCATGTCATCTTTCCACGCTTCAGTCGCTGATGGTGATTTCGAGTTTCTCTCTAAGCAAGAGTGTGTTGATGTTTTCGCGAACGATTTCGTCTCTGGAAGAGGGACGCTTATCCTTCAGACCAATGCTCAAATCACGGTGCCTCAGCCCATGGCTTATGTCCATAAAGGAAACAATCTCGAAACTTTCGGCATGAAGTGGGAGAGTCCCTTTTCGTGGATGTGCGGCGACGATTGCACCAAGGATGCCATTTATATCAACAATTGGACTGTAGAAGCGGGTCCCTGGTCGGTCCAGAATCTAAAGGTTACATATCCTACACTCCGTGGGCGTGGTATCATGACTACATTCAATACAGATGACTGGCTCTATTTCGATGATGTTTATTTCAAGGATGATCTTAGGCATCTCGCTGACCTTCTATCTGAATACCCCGAGAAAATAGATTTGAGGGCTATGCTCGATGATTCAGACAATTGGTCAAATAGTTCTTGGGCGAGCGAGGTCGAAGTAGAGATGGAAAACCTCAGCTGCCCGGAATATACGCCAGAGGTGGATAAAGACTATGCAATTGATAGCTGTTTAAGTCAGAGAATCGAGGAGAACTGTCAACTTGTGTTTAGCCCCTTGATTTGCCTCATTGTTATCTTTTGTAATGTGGCCAAGGTAATTTGCATGTTTTTGGCAGCCCGTGACGACCGGAATGAGATATTTCTCACGGCTGGAGATGCGATATCATCCTTCCTCACGCGCCCTGACCCTGCCACTATGGGGGTCGGCTTACTATCCAGAGCAGACATCAGAAAGAAAGGTAGTGGCTGGCATAGAGCTGCAAAGGTAAAAGGCAAAAAATCCTTCGATGGTCTAATACCCTCCAAGAATACTCCAAATAGTCTTCCCCAGAGATTGAGATGGGTGCAAGCCGCAAGTTTGAGGCGTTGGTTTGCATTAATCATGATGTACGTGTTTACACTCCAAAACCACAGAGAGTTTGTAGTCTAATCAATTCAACAGGTACCTGCTCATCCTCACGGTTTCCATCTACCTACTAAGTCGGGGAATATCGGATTTGAATTTTAATGACAACGCGAGCAGTATGTGGGACTACGGCTTAGGGGAATTAACTACCGCAACCTTGATAACTCCTTTCAAAGCCCCTCCCACCGGCCCGAACGTCATCCTAATAGCATTTTTGGCCAACGTGCCTCAGCTGTTCGTTTCCGCCGCCTATTTCCTATACAATTCGCTCCTGTCATGCATGTTTCTCGCCGCCGAGCAGGACAAGTACGCGATAGATAGAAAACCTCTTCGCGTCTCTCACCGTCAGGGCGCCGTTCAACGCCGAAGCCACTATTTGAGCCTCCCATACCGCTACAGTCTCCCCTTACTCGCCGCCTCCGCCCTTCTACACTGGCTCGTATCCGAAAGCATCTTCTTCGTCGCCGTAACCCCCTTCAGAATGAACTCGATACCAGCTAGATCGCAGGAATTCATCGACTGCGGGTTTTCACTCGTTTCCCTCATTTTTGCCATAGTACTTGGCGGACTTTTGATCTTGGTAGCTATTTTGCTAGGGTTGCGGAGATTTAAGTCTAGAATGCCGTTGATGGTTAGCTGTAGTGTTGCGATTAGTGCGGCTTGTCATCCGAGAAAGGGGGAGGGGCATGCGTTGAAGCCGGTTATGTGGGGGGAGGTTGTGGATTCTTCTTCTTCCCTCTCTGCTTCTTCTAGTGATGAAGATAGTGGCAGTGACAATAATGGTGATAGTGTAGGAGGAAATGCGGATGGGATCCATAGGGGTGGCTTCGAAGAAAGCCAGGAGAGACTTGTCATGAGGGAAGGGGCTAACGGTAGTACTGGTGACATACATGCAGGGCCAATAAGTTATGCCTATTGTAGTTTTACGTCCGAGAAAGTCGTCCCACCCAGCGAGACGCGGGTGTACATGTAATATAATATGGGTAAGTGATTGGCTCGAGTGAATGCGTCTACTCATCTATAGAAGGATTCGATTTCTCGCACCTTCCTCCCCCTCTTTCTCTTTCCTTCCTCAGGGGCTGACTGAAGAGATCACGTCACTGAGCTCGAAGCTTCGGGGCTCGGTCTAGCTAGGGACCGCTTTTGTAGCTACGGCTCCTTCTTAGTTCCCTATAGAAATAGCAAAAAGTAAAAGATACTGTATTTATTTGCCTAAGAGATAATATAGTAATGAGCGTGTTTAACATTGGTCGACCTCATGTTAAGTATGTAGGTAATATCCTTCAAATCTGATAGAAAAACGAGACTTAGATAGCTTCACTCCTTGCATTCAATCGATACAAACTTGACATCGTCGGTAAGGGGAACGCCGTTTGAGTCCTTGCCTGCTTCAACCGTCTCCGTCTTGCTGTTATCCCCGCTGCAGTTGTCACCGTCATATTTGAAACTGAAGCTGCAACTTGCGATTCCCAGATTCGCAGTGACTTTGAGGTCGGCGCAAAGCTTAGTCGCGGTCTGCCATCCTAGGCAAACTCCGGAACCCCCGGTATGTTCCTCGGAGGTTCCTCCGCACTGTCCGCCGTTCTCGCCTTCGTTGTAGAGAACCAATGTCCACTCGTCCGACTGTCTTGGGACAACCGCTGCGTCAACTGGGACGGCCGTAACTGCTGCAACTGCGTTGTTTCCAATCTCAGGCTGGGGAAGTGCGAAGCCCTGAGATATGAGGGGCGCCACGCTAAGAAGAGCATAGAATGCGATTGAGAACTGCACAATCTTCAGCATTAGCAAAACAGCTTCCAAGTAATAAGATGAACGGGCACTTACCTTCATCTTGACTGGGCTGGTTGGTTTAAAGGGACGGAATTTCAAAGACTGTTATAGCTGTAGTAGGAGGGAAGGCGTTCGGAGTGTTTGACTGATTGAGTGTGCTGTCAAGTTTAAGTTCCTTCTCTTCTGGCCGGGAAAGGAGGTCCTTTATATAGATTTTGTGGCCTCAACTGGGATGCTCAGGAGTTCGATGAGTCGAATTTGAAAAGCTGGCCGTTTCCTTGCGATATTTTCGATCGCAGTATCAGTGTCCTATTTTCGTCCATAACCCATCCTCAGAATTCGCATGAATTCCATCGGAGACGCTCGAAGGGTGAAAGATCGTCAAAACATATACATACATAGCCATCTAACGCTGAGTGAGATGTGCTCAAACATACATCGACAGTCCACAATGCATTGAGAGCCAAGAAGACAAACAGAAGACGAGTCCTCTGATTCAATGAAAACATTTCAAATCGCAACTACTGCCACCACCAACTTAAGGATCGTCAGGTCTAGGACAAGGCTGAGAGAGATCACCTCCAGCATGCATAGGCAATTTACAAGACGGGTTAAACCCCAGTCAAGTGCACCACCCTCAGCTGCTGATGAGCCTTATAAAAACCTCATGTTATAAACTATGTGAGGGGAAGATCGCCGGAGGTAAGCCAGTGCTATCATTTGAGAAGCTGATGCTGACAAGTTCCTTCGGACGGCACAGCAGACAATTGTATGCAAGCCACTGTCTATCGGGAAGGCTGTACTGTCTGAATGTGTTGGTCTTCACAACGAGATGTTTTCCGTGGGCATGCACGATGTTCACATGGCCAATGAACAGTCTCATCCTACTGGCGAGCCCCAAAAAACGAATATACAAATCCGTCAATTTCGTGGTGCATTCGAAGTTCCCGTCTGTCGTGTCGTCATTATCACTCAGCCAGTAAACTGTTTGCGGTGCCCTTACGGGATCGAGGGGCTGTTGTGTGGGTACTCGTTTCTCGTTATGAACCAATCGTTCAACTACCTCTCTTGGTGCTGAGGCTTTGGGGTCCAGAATTGCTGGAACTGAGTCAAGCTCAATGAGTTGAGGCTCTAATGCAGACCAACCCGCAGGTGGACTTGATACGTTCACATACAAACGAGTAGTCGTCACCCGCTTAAGTATCAACCTGCTTTTAGGTAGGGGGCCAGTATGAAAAGAAACTTGGAAAATACTTGGATTTGCAAGATGAAAAATCCAACCAAAACTTGTTGGGCATTTATTGAAATACCAAGATATATCAAATAATTGTCATAGAGTCGTTTCTCAAAGCGAACAGAGCAGTTTTCGAATCCTCTCTCTCTTTGATAGGTACTTATCACGAACGTTCCAATGTTGGTGTTTGATAAGTGGTGGACTTCCAAGGGTTGAAGTTTGTGCAGTGGGGTCCACAAGTCCAGGCTGGCACGTGCTCTTGACTGGGACCCTCTTCGGCCCGTTAAGCTTATTCTTTAGTGGCGATTCGCGGATCGCCAAGGCCCAAGGGACGCGCAACGTCGCTGCGGAGTCTCACTGCAGTGCCAAGGGATGAGAAGGGATGTGATTCTTTGCCGCTCGGATGCGTGAACACCTGGAGTTGGGAGGCTGTGGTAAGCCGATCTGCAGTTTGAGGGGTATTTAGATATCTCTTTCACGTCATGGAGGTGACCTGCGTTCTGCTCCTTCCATCTTAACTATTTTTCCAAGACTTTCGAGCCACCCTGACAATTCTCATCCTAACAACAAAAAATTATAAAACAAGGGGAGATAATTTCATCTTTCAAAATGGCACAGCAAGGAGGCACCTATCGCGTTCCATCAAGTACAGCTTCTCTCCCAGCCCCTTATTTCTTCATCTCGGCCAAGTGTATTAACCAGAGGCAATAGAAACTGACGCCGCTATTCGTTTCGACTCTTCGTCTCAGGCTCGAGGCCACGAAGACGACAAGAAAGATGGCCAGCCCGCTACTGTAGACAAGAGCAGAGACAAAAGTCATATTTCAGAGGGTATTGTCTCTCTATCATATCTCTTTGATCCCATCTCGATCAAGTGCATAACTAAGAGCAATAGGAACCGACGTCGCTATACGCCCCGACTCTCACGACGACAGCAAGACAGATGGCCAGTGGGATGTTGTGACGAACCCCGAAGCTGAGGGCGAGACGAATCCACCCGCCCGGCGCATGTCAAGTCACTTCGATTTTAAACTTGGTTGGGGAAAATGGAAGCATACACTGTTTAGCTGGGATATGAACGTTCGGAAGCCTTCTCGCGGTGGTACTGACACACAGCAGTAGAAGTAGAAGAGGGGATAAGAGTCGCAGAGAAAGAAGAGAAGGATAGTAGATACACACGGCAACGAGATCTTGTTCAATAACTCTTCACTTCTCTACGTAGTCAGAGCAAGGCTTTCCTGTACTGTCACTGGTGTTTGTGTGGCCTATTTGATTGGGCATGACTGGGCACCCGGCTTACAGCGAGTCCTTATCCCTCCCACCTCCCTCCCCGACTCAATATGCCTGAGAGCGCAGCGTAGTCTGCAAGTTATGCCGTCGGGGTCCCCGTCACCTAGGGACTTAAACACGATCATTCCACAGTACGGTCTCTAGGACCCCCATTCGCTGAGAGACACTACAATTCGTAAGGATTCTCCCGAGGCCTAAGTTGCCAACGGATCTTCCAAAGTGTAACTTCTCATTGTTAGCGTAGCAGTTTCATCACAGAAGACTGGGCAGGCAGGTCTAATCGAATTCGACATCGAGTCATTCGACACATAGAAGTTGTGAACCTAGAGTCATCGTAGCTCTGGGACACTTAGCAGAGCTGTGAACCAGAATTTTGACACCTTTGGAATTGAATCTCGGCTGAGGCAAGAGGTATCCATGGACCAGCCTGACGTCCGGCTCATCGGACTGAAAAAGCTCAATATCCGGGCCATCTGGCTGATAAATCTGCGACAAGGGGAAACAAATTTGCATCCATGCGATCCTGGGAACCCAATTACGGTCAGTGTTCGGTAATTCCTTTTCTGGGAACTAAATTTACTTGGGATAACTTTACTTTGTCCCTGGGCAGCCTGGTGAGCCCTTTCCAAATGAAACCATGTATTTGTGCATCGATCCATTAGGATCAGCATCCGCCCACCGCTCTGAATCAAGTGCAAGTGGGTTTGAGAAGACGGTTGAATCCATGTGCATGTAGTACGTGGACATCGAGATTGGAGTCTATTATTGACATCCCGTTTTGGCCAGTACACTATGTAAGTCAGTTTTAGAGGAAGAACGTTTGCACTCACCCCTCTGGGGACTACCTAGCTGTTGTACTCGATGTCGTCATCGAGGAATTCGCGCGGCGATTGCTTCATAGAACCCACAGCTAGCCGCAAGCCCTCGTGGATACAGGCATCCAGATACGGTAATTCCCCCAAAGCGGATGACGAGATCATCCCGTAAGGGTGTTCTCTCTGAAACGCGGCAAGCTCATCTTCAAGTTCGTGACGTCGGTTCTGGTTCAGAGACAGATGAGCGATGATCGTTTGAATCGTGTTTGGTACATGAAAGATGGAATTTGATTAAAACAGCTGTGAAAGGCAAGGTCATCAGTGAAACGACTCTCTAGTAGAAATCATATATTGAAAGGCTCACTCTTCCAACACGCGCGGCAAGTCCGGCCCGTTTCCAAGGACTTGTACGTCCTCGCAGTTTTATGGCAGTTTCTGCAAGCTCCATTCTGACTGTCTGATGTCGTGTTTTCTGTAACCCAGGTCAGCAACGCGCCTGAAAACACCCTCTGGAAGTATAGCCCACCTCATTCCATTCTCTCAGCCCTGGGATATACGATTCAAGGAATTGTAAGGTAGGCATGACCATCAACCTTGATTCGAAGGACCGAACTAATTTTGATAGAGCCGGGCGTACGTTCACGACTTACCTCAATGGAGCTGGAAGATGGGTAAAGAGCGGGACATGCACCAAGCCCGATTTTTGGGAACGGCACCTGGAGAGTAAATCGGTGTCAGCACGAATCGAAAATGAGCCAGTGGAGAACAAAGAAAACGTACAGATCTTCATTGAAGCTCGAGTCTGCCAAATAGTTCGAATTATGATGAAAAGTTACATTTGTAGCGACGTCCAAGTAGGTTGTCATATGTTAGCGTGCACACAATTCTATTTTTATGGCTTTCATGCATGATAGGCCAAACCGAGCGCAAGAGAAAGACACGCATTAGAGAGGCTGATTGGCTTTCCAACGTCTCTTTCCTGATTCAATCGCTCAACAAAGATTTGAGTACATTTTAGTACTCGTGGATCATGGGTTGTAAGCTTCGAATAGAGGTTGGTTACGGGATCTCGAATGGTTTTATGTTCTTCGTGAGTGCGTATTAAAGCGAAGATATCTACAAAAGATCAGTAACTGCATCTGCATACATACGCATGTTATTTATACATTGATGCAAGACCTGCGTGAATTCTCACCTTCGAAGCCAGTGCTCCTACTGGAGCAGATACCTTGGAGGGGAGGTAAGATTAGGGTATAGTACTAGCAAAATGTAAGTACTAGTAATTTTTTGTCATAAAATTCAATAGGCAAACTTGTTGGTACGGCAAACAAATATAATGATCGGATCCTATACTGGCTATTTATCAGTCTTGGGCTCGGCCGGAGAGGGTTATATCACTGAAGTGAATACACAGCCACATGGTAGATCTTGATTCTGTCGATTGCTGTCCCCAGGCTGATTTTTCTAATAGCACCCGCCCCTCGTCAATGTTCCCAGCAAACATGGCCGGCTAATCCGGAATAGGAGGCGCATTTCCATATGCTAGCCAATTATCCCGCATAATATTACGTCCACGAAAGTTGTTTGGCCGGAATCTGTCATCTGCTGGATTACGTGGGCGGGGGTAGAGGAACCCAAAAGAGTATTCGTCCACGTATCCTTCTTCAAACAGCCGATGTCCCCATTGAGCAAGCAGATTCGCATAGTAATGACCTTCGACTACACCAGGGGCCTCAGACTCGTCGATATACCAGCGCTGCCCGGGGGGACATTCGAGCGCCCGCACTCTAGTGTTGCGGCCACCTCTGTCTCGGTCGTCACCCCCCACACGCGGATCCTGATTGGGAACGGGAACACGCTCTTGGCCGTGAAATGCCATTATGGAGGTGGTACCAAAGTGTCGAACAGCTGGTCTCCCTCTTAGCCGGCTATTGTCACGGTCCTACAGAGACAGCGCATCAGATCAGTATCAGGCGGGTAGAATGTTTTCAACTCCATCAAGGAGCCTTAGGAGGTAATAATGAGTAGCACTTCAATCCGTGATAGACGGAAAAGCTTTTCAGATTTAACATCTCGCAAGGGGCTGGGGACCGTCACTATTGAAAGTGCGATGATGACGGTGGGAACTTACATTGGCAAAATGGAGATGAAAGATAACCCAACGATCATCAGGTTGATCTTGGTAGAAGGCAATATCTTCACCCTGTACGCCTACTTCTGGCCCTATCCAGTATGCAAGCTCCAAGAACGGACCAGGGGTACCTACTCCATTCGCAGCATTAAACCATTGCCACCTCGCGTAGTTTAGGGTAAGTCTGTTATCCAGAATGCCTTGTAGGATGGAGGACATCCTTGGCTCACTGTTCTGGGTTGGGCCGTAAAAGGTGACAACATTGTTGATGTGGCGATCTTCGATCACTTTGTTCGTGTAAGAGTTATATTCGGGTTCGGAGTCTTCGCCATCCCAATCGGTCTGAGTGCCCGAGCTTTTTAGGGCACGCTTGGACGCCGTCGCGCTATCAGTCAGAACGCAAAGGTCTTCTTGCGCCGTGTCGTACGCGTCCATGGCGGTTTGCGCCGTGCGAATATTGCGGAGGACGTCTATCGCTACCGCATAAGTATCCAACCCTATACCGTCCCCTTGACCAACATAGTCATTAAACCCACTGACTGTCAAATGCTTTCCATATTTACTCGGTGGTCCATCATCGTCCCATTCCTCTTTGATGGCTTCCAGTGAGAAAGGGTTCTCTGCGACTGTTGTGAAAAGGGTGGCATAGCGATAAAAATCGTATGATGCGAGTTCGCGCTTCGAGATTGCAGTCGTGTCCGCAAGGGCCCAAGAACTGGATTCCAAATTACTTGGCAACGTCGGATCCTCCGTGAACTCTTCATTTAACCTTACAAATTCTTGGAAGAACCGGTGTCCCGGATCCCTGGGCTCTATAACCCCCAATTCTTGGCCTTTGCAACAGAACGCCTCGAGGCCGCCGGGGCAGCCCCCCCGCTGCATGCTGAGTCGAATGTCGTCCTTCGGGCACGAAGGATCGCACCACAGAGGTATGTCGGTGTTACTACGCCATGTACACACTGTGAACTGGGATGGCACATCCTTGCAGCAGTAACTTTTTGATCCTGTTGCACACACTTGCTCTCCACCAGCACCTTGAGAGGCGGCCACAAGAAAGTTTGGGTAGTCGGATGGACAGTCGGCATGGCCTCCGGCGTCGGAGCAAGTAGGGGCCGACCCAACCCATTTACACATCCCGTATGCGGAAGTGGATGGAACGTCAGTGCAACATGCGGACTGATGGTCAGACGTGCAATATAGAGCTAAAGTCCCGACTTCAACCTCACCATCATCGCATCCGGAGCTGCAGGCGCCTCCAGTTGAGGGCATCCCACGCCAAATACATTGAGGTAGTTCCTTGTCTCCTGGGCAGCAAAATTTGTGGCCACCTACGCCGCTCACACAGCCTGTCTCATCTGTCATCTTCAGATCCGTCCCCTCCCGATCAATCCATTTCCACCCAGAGGGGCAATCTTCTCCGCAATTCATCCATTTGCAGGTTTCCACAAGCGAAGGGCCGTCTGTAGAAGGTAATGGTTCCGAATAATCAGGGAGTTCGATTGTCTCTCGCCCGAGCCCACTGGTAAGTTGTTTCGCAAAGGTTCCTGTGCTGTAGTCATGACTGACTGCCCAAACCATAGCTCCCCCAAGACATTGTGATTTCGCAAAATCTCCTTTAAGCTTGAACGTATCCTCGTCGTCAAAGGATACCCATTGATCTCCCCAGTTGACTGCCTTCACGGCGGCATCCTCATAAAGAGTTGGCTTCAGTCCGTTGGCAGAGATGATATCACTGATTTCCGTGTTTAGCAGTACACCGACCGTGTTGCTCCCTGGGGCCGCAGCACCTAAGTCGCAAACGGTAAGCTTGTGGGTCCTAAGATGCAAAACATTGTAAACCTACCACCGGACGTAAATGTGCAACCTGGTTCTGAGCAAGCTGGGTCCCCCAATGTGAAGCTTCGACCGTAAAATGCCATACCCATTATGACCTTGTCTGGATCAATATCATTCCTCCAAAGAAGATCAAGAGCTTGTTTGATTTCTGTAAGGTTGGTGTGCGCGCCGATATAAGGGCCGACCCACTCATTGCCTTGATCCCAGAGACCGTGCAGGTCATAAGACATGATATTGAACCAGTCTACGGTATCCTGCAGAGCCTTGATATCAAAATGCTGGAGGTCTGTCAAAGCCATTAACGCAGTCCATAAAGCGAGTAGTAAACTAGTAATACTGGGCTGAATAAAAGGGAGATCAATTGGGCAGATTAAGATGCTGAGAATCGTAGAGAGTGGGAGGCATTTGTACTCACACCAATAGCTAGCGGGTAACGTCAGAGATAGGCCATACTTCTTTCCGCCGTTTTTGAGTACCGATTGGAGGTTCTTTGTAAACTTAGGAAAGTTTTCAAAGTCTTCCTCTCGCCCGCTTCTGTCCTTTGCAACTGGATACTCCCTACATAGTACAATGCGGTTAGGATCTTTCCAGTTTTCTAGGGGTGGTGGCGAATGGAATAGCATCTGATACCATTTCTGCATTTTCGCTTCTTCAGCGGAAAGGGGGATCAAACACTTACCAGTCGATATCCACACCATCAAATCCATACGTCCCCATCATGGAAAGCAGGGATCTGATAAATGCTTTTTGATTTGATTCTGAGCGTGCAATATCCGAGAAGGTAGTGTGAGTGGGCTGGTTAGCGTCGTTGAAAGTCCAGCCCCCGATAGCAATCCAGATCTCGATGTCGGGCTGGAGAATGCGAATGGATTGAATGCGCCGCCAGAGCTCCTCATCTCCCTCGCTCGACGGTGCGATTTCAAATGTGGTGGGATTGATGCTTGCAAAGGCGAAGTTCAGATGCGTATAATATCCCATTGGGATCTGGTTCGGGCTCATCCTCTTGCCCCCTCTTGTCATTGACCACTGCTCGTAATAACCAACCACTCGATTGATCTTATGATCCGAGGAACATGAGGGCCTGTCAATTTCGTCGTCATCCCCACAGAATTCTTTGGTAGTTCCGCAGAACCCGAACTCAGAACAGCAAACGTTGAGGGGACACTTCTCGCTTTCAGACCATTCCATACCCCAGCCAGGATCGCACTCTGACTTACGACCACAGTTGTTCAGGCAACCTTTCTCCTTGGAGCAAAACTTTTCGCCAAAACCGCAACTGCCATGTTCAGAGCAACACCCTTCTTTGCAAGGAACACTTGCACTGCATTGCCCCTCTCCGCCCCCTGGATCGGTTTCTTCTGCATCACATGTGCTGAGGCAGCCGTCACCACAATGCTCTGGCTCAAACCCGCAAAAACCGTATTGAGAGCAACATCCTAAAGGGCAGAGCTTGGTCGCACTGCATTCGGCTGCTAAAGCGTTGCTAGCAAAAGAACTTACCAGAATGAGTAAGAGTAAGGAATAAAGAGAATGATAAGGAGAAAGATTAACCATATTGCTTGCAAAGGGATGGTTCAAAGATTGTAGGGCAATGCTGTGAATGATGAAATCAGAGACACAAAGCGATAAGACGTAGAAAATACGGCCCCAACAGGATATTTAAAATAAATGTCAGGAAAAGGCTATGCTTGACTTAGATCATGCTTCGATCCCGGTTCTCATCATGAGCCAGCATGAGATACCCTCCCGCCCCCTCGAGGCCCATCGACTATCGATAAAGAAGTTGGTTCGATGTTTGCGGCAAAACAGCTAGCTTCATCACCACTGTTGAGGTGACCTAGTACGGTTACACTGGAATCCTGGCGGAGGCGTATGTTGTTTGCCTAAAATCCGATAAAATCGATGTCATGCAAAGCCCATAACCCTCAAGGTTGTAATATTGAAACACTCACGGTTGCTTGGGGCTCATCACCAACAACTTAATTGCCTTTGAAAACAGCCCCGGGTTAGCGTTCAAGTGACGATGGACGCTTTAGAGGATAAGAGAGATGCGGCCTCGCCCGCGGCGCAGAACCATCTCAGCGGGCCAAGGCATATTAATATAGACGGTGATATCTCGGGGGGGTGGAGGGGAATCCCAAGCCATATGGTAAATGCTCAGTGGATTCCCCATATCCAATGAGATCACTCGGCCTTTGAACCTTCCAACCACAAAGACCTCGCCCACCAGGAAGGTGTCCACCCAAACCATTCACTCGGTATCGTACGAGAAACACGAGAGTTTAGGGTACGAAAACACGAGGATGGGGCGGACCGGGGAAGCGGCCGGACAAGCGGAAGAGGAATTCCGATGCGAGCACCGGGGGGAAAGGAACGGAGGGCGCAGGAGAAAGAGACACTGATATAATATCAGGCCCCCCAATCAAACAGCTGTGCCTTACACATGCACCGCCATGGGCGGCACAGCTGGTGGTATCTGTCGACACAGAAACCTTTCAAGGATCCTCTCCTCACATGCAAGGATGCAGGGTTACGAGGGCGGAGGTGATGAAGATTGGAGGGAGTGCTTGATTCTAAGTCTTCCTGGATTTGATAGATGTGAAAAGGTAGGAGCCTCGCTCCCTTTTATTCTTCTGGCCGGTGTCTCCCTACAAGCAGGAGTGAACTTCATAATTCAAAATTCGTTCGCTCTTGTGTAAAGATGCGTCAATCCTCCGGTATTATGGGCATCGTGCGCTCATATTCGATACTCGCGATTCCGTGTGTTCTGCCAACAATACTTGCGCAGCTAGAAAGGGATTTTGCAGGCTTTCCGCTCCTTTCTAATGATTCTCTGGCAACTTTGGATATCTCTTCAGACTGCGAAGCGGCACTGTCCCAGAAAGTTCTTTGTGACGATTTTCTTCAAGAACTCGGTGCCAAAAGCGATCATGGATCCTTGAGTGACGAGACCCTCACCAATTCGGTATGCGACGTTGGTTGCGGCGAGGCTCTAAGGAATACACATGACAATATTAAATCTTCTTGTGAAGGGACTCCGAATCTCGTTCCTGGATTTCCAGCACTCGCAGTTGTTGACAGGCTATGGTGGGCATATAATGACACATGCCTGAAAGGCCCTGACTCTGACAAGTATTGCAACGGTACATCATTCTCAGGCTGAGTTTTTAGAGCTAATAGCTAACACGAGCAAGATATCATTGCGACCTTTCGGCCATACGACAATGTCTCCGATATGCCAGAGGAGGAACTTTGCTCCTACTGTTTCAGCAACAAGTACAAGATGATGCAACAGTCTGCATATTCTTCGTACAGCGCAGACGTTTCCCAGCCAATTTTCGAGGATATAGTTCGTAGTAAGTCGATACGGAGGTATCGATTAAACGCAGGCCGCCTCGCTAACAAGACCTTTACAGGGTGCAACCTCAACGTCCCGAACACGGACCCAACCCCACCGGCGATCAACGTGACTGTAGGTCACCAGGATCCTCCTATATGTATCTCCGAGAACGAATACATAACAGAAACTGGGGATACTTGCGATTCGATTGCGCAGGCGCATGACGTGTCGGCTGGCACCCTCTGGGCCACTAGCCAAAATATAGTAAACTGTTCTAGTGTTCCGGAAGGGCTCGAGCTCTGTCTACCACAAACATGCCAGACGTATCAAGTACAGAAGGGAGACGACTGCGTGAGCATCGCACGCGAGTTCGGTACTACCTGGGTTAACATCATTGACTGGAATGGCATCATCAACGCAAATTGTTCAAATTTGGTCAACCCCACTCCAAATTGGGGAAACACCGTCTGCGTCTCGGTTCCTGGTGGGGAGTACACGAACCCCCCAAATACCAATGGAACGACTTCGCCAACACAGGGTGATGGGTACTCGAACGAGGTCGTCGATCCACCGGCAGGTGCCACGGTGGCAACGAACACAACTCTGAGTTGCGGCGGATGGTACTCGTACCAGGGCGAAGAGACCTGCACGGAAATATGTCTCCAAGCTGGCGTGACATACGGACTCTTCCTAGACGTCAACCCCTCCCTCGCCGCAGACGATTGTACCGCGACCCTCCAAGACGACCTGTACTACTGCGTTCATCCTTACTTGTGGTGGAATGAGACAGAGACTAGCAGCTTCTAACCCATCTACAGGTGTCGGGGTTTAAAATATCTTCCGGGGTATGAGATAATAGCATAACAAGCCTTGGCATAAGCGGAATCCATGACTTTTCGTGAGGCTCAGAGCAAGTAGATAGGTAGTGGGTAGCAATCCAAGTTCGATCATCGATCAAGATGAGACGGGAGATGTTCCCGGTAGCCCGCAGATTCTTTTCAACATACTAGCATGAACTTCCCAGACGAGCCTGAAGACGACCTTCTGAGAGACAAGGGAATATGTTAGTTTTGCGGCACAGCGACAGTGAGATTAAGATTTTGATGTGGTTGGAAGAAAGTTCAAGCTAGCGTCTTTAAGTGGGGCTCTTGGATTGGCGCCCGTCTTGGCACTCGCCCAGGTGAACGACGATCGTCGACCAGATTAGTGAGTCCTTGGTTGAGTCTTCTGCGATCAACCTTGACAACAACACTGGCTGCGCCGGCAGACGCCCTTGTACCTGACAGTTTCAACTGCAGCTGCAGCCAGGGGCTAGGGTTTCTATCGGGTATATTAATGAATAATAACAACCAAGCCACCGACCTGCCTAGCATTGCTGCCTTCCAGAATGAAAGGCAGTAGGCAAGTTAGCTCATCACACACCGACTTGACAGCCTGACCTGCCGGATTCTTTCAGCCGATTTTCACTCCACACACCCTCGCCCGACTCTAACAACCTCAAAAAATCGCAAAGCCATGGCGGACACCCAAGAGGACTGGGGAGAAAATACCCCGCCTTTGATTCGTGCCATAATCAACAATGACATCGCTGCCATCCAGAACGAGCTAAATTGTGGTGCTTCGGCAAACGAATTTATGCCCGGCGATGTGTCTGCTCTGGATTATGCTGCTTCGGAGGGGAACATTGAGGCTGTTCGACTGCTCTTGAAGCACGGTGCTCAAGCAATAGACATGGATGCGTTGGGGTTTTGCCCCATTCACTACGCCGTCAGAGGAGGGAATCCGGCAATCGTTCAACTTCTTATTGAAGACTACGGCGTCGATGTTGAAACACCAACGGCAGGGAATGGAGAAACACCATTGATGCGAGTTTCGTCCTCTGTCGTTAACCCCGTTAGTTGCGCAAACATGCTATTCAGCCACGGGGCAGAAGTCAATGCTGGAGATTATGGTGGCCGGACAGCTCTGCACTACGCGGCTGAGCGAGGTTCTGATACAGTTGTGGACCTGCTTCTAGCACGAGGTGCTGATATCCAGGCAAATAATGCTCAGGCACAGCCCCTTTTCGATGCGGTGAAAGGTGGTAATATGAAGATTGTCCGTACCCTTCTCGAAGCGGGATCGGCTATAAATACGAGAAACAGCTGGGGTGAGACCCCTTTGCATCGTGCTGCTTTTGAGGGATCTATCGAGATTATCAAATATCTCATAGACGCTGGCGTGGAAACAAATGCTAAGAGCAAGACTGATGCGACCGCGTTGCATCGTGCCGCCGAAGGAGGACACAAAGAAATTATACAACTCCTCAGCGGAATCGGGCTCGAGATCAACGCTCGCAATACATATGGATGGACGCCACTGATTTTCGCAGCGAGAAGTGGCAGTATTTCAGCCGTACGCATGCTTCTTGACCACGGTGCAGATGCATCAGGTGCTTCGTGCTATGGCTGGACAGCTCTACATATGGCATCATGCTCACATGATAGCGACGCTATGCCTCACGACACGAGTATTCTCGAACTTCTCTTTCAGCGTGGTGCCGATATCATGGCTTGCTCTTCGTATTTCTTTAACCCCGGATCGGCCGAAGAAGGGGAGGGTTTCATGGAGCGTATGCATCTGGACTGTGATAAAGACGCGGACCGCCTCATTACCCCATTACACTGCGCTGTGTCGAGTGGGCAGACTCTAGCGGCGAAATTGCTAATCGAACTCGGAGCAGACATTGAAGCCCGGGACAAACACTCGTCCACCCCCTTGCACTCTGCAGCGTTTCATCTATTCATCCCGACAATCCGTCTTCTTCTCGAGAAAGGAGCAAACGTGAGCGCCGTTGATGGCAAGGGTTGTACAGTCATACAAGTTCTACTTCGTTCTTTGGGAAAAGACCAAACCCAACGTCTTCTCGAGCCGTATGGGGATTTCAGTCCTCTCATCGACGCTGAAATCGCTGCTACACCGGGTGTTCTTGACCGTTTCAATAGCAAACTACCAGGGAGGGGTAGAGGGCGGCAGCTGCACATAGACTTTGTAATCTGATAGAGGTTCTGACACCATGTAATGAACGATCTCGCCCAAACCCAATACTTAGGATCTTGGGCTTAATCTATGCGGCTGAAGGAAGCACTTTCTTCCCCCATCTCAGTAGACCTGAATCCAATTAGTGCCTCCTTTCCTTTCCGAAACTTGATTCTCACTGTGACGGGCTTAGTGTACTGCAGGGAGTGTGAAAAGGGGATTTCATTATTTTTAGTGTCGCATGCACCATTTTCATTCATAATACACCAGACATTACAAAACCTTAGGCAAATAAAAGAAAATTGCCCTCGACAAAAATCAGCAAAGCTCTAATATCGCCCAGGTATTCTCGTCGATAGTCGTAAAGATCAGTCCGTTCGTAAGCAGCTCCTCACTCGCTTTGTATACATCTGCAACAGGAAGCCCCATATCTGCCGCTAGGTGCTGAACGTGTAGCCCGTCCTGGCTTTGTGTCGTGTTGGCGAGTGTTTGGTAGAGTTTTCGCGCTGTTGGTGATACGCCCTGCAGCACGTTTCCACCCATAGCAGTCGCGCCAGCAGCAGCCCCCGCTCCAGCTCCAGCGGCAGCACCACCCGCCGCAGCAGCTCCTCCCTGAGCATTCGCATCTCCGCCTGCAGTCGGAGGCGGCCCCCGCGTAAAATAAAGATGTATAGCCGTCGCCTCGAGCAAATGGCAATGCACCTCATTCAGATCCATCAACGGCCGAATAACATGCGCCCCGACATGCCTCTTATTATTAAACGACTTCATCTTCCCGAACACACGCGCATACCCATTAAGCACTACCTGCTGTGGCTTCGAAGACTTCGGATCATTATTCCCGATATCCATCATGTCGTCGCCGATGGCCTGCGCGGTGTCCTCGTCCAGCCATTGCTTTACTTCTACTTCGCCTGTGCCGTCGTCAATTTTGTAGGTTATGTTGGTGGTTTGGGTGCTTATGTTACGGACTTGGCCCACGAAGGTCAGTTGGGAAATGTCGGCGCCGTCGATTTTAAAGTCTGCGTCCGGGTGGGCTTGGGTTGCGTCGAGGATTTGTTTGACTGTTACTGGGCGGAGGGTGTCTTTTGCGTAGGACTGAAGAAACAAATATCAGTATCCATCAATGAATATCTTGGGATAGCGATTGATTTACCTTGCCTGAAGGACTGGCGCTGTTCTGCCCCTCCATGAATCCCCCGCCTCCAGAAGTGGCCTGGTTCATCGAGTTATACTGGTCTCCGTAGCCGTAATCTAAGGGTTGTTGTAAGTGTGAAGTTCATACGGCAGGGCACTAGTGGTAGGTGTAACATACCCATAATTGCGGTGTTCTCGCTCCTCGTCGTCCTGCTGTATCCTGAATAAAAACCGTCCGTTTGTCAATGTCAACAATGAACTTTCGTTTATCGATATCAGGCCGCAGTTCACGTGAGACGTGTTTTTAAACGCGTCTTGTCGCGACTCGCGCTTGTTGCTGCTTTAACATTTCGGAGATCGGTCGAATGTTAATCCCTCACCGCCTTCAGCAGAAATTGAATTTCTCGAAATTTTGATAATTATTCAAAAAATTGCAGACGGCGAAGAAGGTGAACAGCAGGTTGGGAGTAATTCTTGATATTCCTCCTTTCACCTTGTGATCGAGTATCTTGAACTTGGAATACTAGGACCTATGGACCTGCCGAAACGGATTATACTCATAATACCCATTGCGATCTGATTTATTTATCAGATAAGAGCTCCCCACCACCGTGGGAGTATTCGCTCATTCTCGCCTAAGGAGCTTCGAGCTTCCCAAGACCTAGACAGTTATCTAGATATCTCGTGCGCGCGAGGTTGGATACTATTATTTAAATAAATTATTTCTTACAGACATACTGCCCCCACGCAGCAAAAGATGCCTGCCCGCGACGTATCCCCCGCGGCCTCAGAAACGGAGTTTGACATCTCCAATGCGCTCTTTGCGCCCAACGGAGGAGTCCTCTCGGACTCAGACTCCGAAAATGGGGCCTCCCTCCTGAAAAAGACGAAAGCTGCACGGAAACAAAAGCTCCAACCTCAGCAGCAGAACCTCGACATGCTAGACAGCGACCAAGACGATGCTGACTCCAACGACGACGAGACCTTCATCGCCGCCCACCAAGCCTCCGTAAACCGCAAAGCCTCAAACGTAAAGGGCCGCTCCGTCAAAAAAGGTGGCGGCTTCCAAGCCATGGGACTAAGCGCGAATCTCCTAAAAGCCATTGCACGAAAAGGGTTCTCCGTCCCGACGCCCATCCAGCGGAAAACCATCCCTCTCGTTCTTGACGATATAGATGTGGTGGGGATGGCGAGAACGGGGTCCGGGAAGACGGCTGCGTTTGTGATTCCTATGATTGAGAAGTTGAGGAGTCATAGTTCGAAGTTTGGGGCTAGGGGGTTGATTCTTTCGCCGTCAAGGGAGTTGGCGTTGCAGACGCTCAAGGTTGTTAAGGAGCTTGGAAGGGGCACAGATCTCAAGGCTGTGTTGCTTGTTGGGGGGGACAGTCTGGAGGAGCAGTTTGGTCTCATGGCGGGGAATCCGGATATTGTTATTGCTACACCGGGACGGTTTCTGCATCTGAAGGTTGAGATGGATTTGGATTTGTCGAGTATTCGATATGTGGTTTTTGATGAGGCGGATAGACTGTTTGAGATGGGTTTTGCGGCTCAGTTGACTGAGATTCTGCACGGGTTACCTCCATCTAGGCAGACGCTGCTGTTTTCTGCGACGCTCCCGAAGTCACTAGTTGAATTCGCGAGAGCGGGCCTACAAGATCCAACCCTCATCCGTCTCGACGCGGAAAGCAAAATCTCCCCAGATCTCCAAAACGCCTTCTTTACGGTAAAATCCTCCGAAAAAGAAGGCGCCCTCCTCCACATCCTCAACGACGTCATTCAAATCCCTACCGGCCTAACAGAAGCCGCCCAGCGCGCCAGAAACGAAGAGCACAACCCCACCTCATCCTCCAAAAAACGCAAACGCTCCGAAAACAACATAAACGCCAAAGAATCGCCAACCCCACACTCGACCATAATCTTCACCGCAACAAAACACCACGTCGACTACATAACCACCATCCTTCGGGACTCAGGCTTCGCCACATCCTACGCCTACGGCTCCCTAGACCAAACCGCGCGGAAACTCGAAGTCCAGAATTTCCGCACCGGAATGACGAATATCCTCGTCGTGACGGACGTCGCGGCTCGAGGAATTGATATCCCTATCCTTGCCAATGTGGTTAATTATGATTTTCCGTCTCAGCCTAAGATTTTTGTGCATAGGGTGGGTAGGACGGCGAGAGCGGGGCAGAAGGGATGGAGTTATAGTTTGATTAGGGATTCGGATGTACCGTACCTACTTGATTTGCAGTTATTTCTGGGGAGGAGGTTGATTGTTGGACGTGGGGAGGGTGAGGGGGAGGTGGATTATACGCAGGATGTGGTAGTTGGGGGGTTTGTGAGAGATGATTTGGCACGAGGGTGTGAGAGCGTGGATAGGCTTTTGGGTGAGAGTGTGGATCTTAGGGGACAGAGGGATGTTGCGGGGAAGGGAGAGAAGCTGTATTTGAGAACGAGGAATGCGGCTTCTAGTGAGAGTGCGAAGAGGGCGAAGGATGTTGTTGGGTCGGATGAGTGGATGGGGTTGCATCCGTTGTTTGGGGATAAGGAAAAGGGGCAGGGGATGGAGGCTGAGAGGGAGAAGATGCTGGCTAGGGTGGCGGGGTATAAACCGCAAGAAACGATCTTTGAAGTTGGGGGCAGGCGGACGGGGAAGAAGGGGAATGAGGAGGCGATTGATATGATGAGGAAGATTAGGTCGACGTATGAATGGAAGAAGACGAGGAAGCAGCAGAAGAAGGAGCAGGGTGGTGATGAAGCCGCCCCACGCCAAAAGCAACAAGACGAAGACTCCGCCTCCGACTTCTCCGAAGACGAGGACGTCGACATGGCCGAAAACATGTCCCTAGCCTCTGACTCGGAACTAGAAGTAACTTTCTCCCACCCGACCCCAAAACCCACCACCTCAAAACCCTCCACCTTCCAAAACCCCGAATACTTCATGTCCTACCATCCCACCCAAAGCTCCTTAACTGAAGACCGCGCCTACGGCGTCCACTCCGGCTCGACCTCAAACCCCACGTCCGCTCCCAATTCAGACTTCGTCTCCGCCTCCCGCACCGCAACAATGGACCTCAACAACGACGAGTCCACCAACGCCTCCTTCGGCCAAGCCCGCACAATAATGCGCTGGGATAAGCGCCAACGAAAGTACGTGTCGCGACAGAATGATGAGGATGGGTCGAAAGGAGGACGATTGGTGAAGGGAGAAAGTGGTGCGAAGATTGCGGCTAGTTTTCGATCGGGCAGATTTGACGCTTGGAGGAAGGGGAAGAGGATTGGGGGGTTGCCAAGGGTGGGGGAGGTTGTTGGTGATAGTAACAATGGCGATGAGGGTGGTGCAGGGGCAAGTGGGAAGCGGTACAGGCATAAAAAGGAGACCGCTCCGAAACAGGCGGATAAGTTCCGGGCGGATTATGAGGTTAAGAAGAGGAAGGTTGAGGCTGCGAAGGAGAAGGCTAGGGAGATGGGTATGAGTGCCCGCGGTGGACGTGGTGGTGGGAAAGGCGAGATCAGGAATGTGGACGATATTCGGAAGGCAAGGATGGAGAAGGAGAAGAGGATGGAGAAGAATGCTAGGCCGTCGAAGAAGGCGGGTGCTGGTGCGAGTCGGGGAAGGGGTGGAGGTGGTCGTGGAGGTGGAAGGGGAAGGGGGAGAGGACGGTAAAACAGGACGTGTATATAGTCCGTTCAATGTCTTTTCACGCAATGATACGAATGCAATCTCCTGAACATCCGACTTGTATGTGCTTTCTGAGGGAAAAGAGGCAGCGTAGCTCCAGAAATCCAATCAGTCTATCATTCGTTTACAAATCCGAGTGTTCGTAAAAAGCTGATTGTCCCATCCACCTGCTTTTCGGGTCTTTCTTGTCCAGAATTTAGCCGACGATATAGGACAATTTTTGAGAAAAAACATCCTTAGTATATTTGCCTAGTAATAAGGGGTCGTTGGTGTAAGTGATATATAGAGCAAGTGGTACTTTCCCTGCTGGTTTCAGTGCTGCAAGACTTCAAGTTGGAAAATATATATATTCCCGATTCTTCCTTTAGCTAAAAAGTGTTCTACCAAGAAACGCGGTAATTAATTTACACGACCCTACAAAGAAGAACCAAATTCCGGCCGCTAGCAAGGAAAGCATACGATGAGATACAGAGGGGAGGTGGAAGGGGAAGAGAGGAAAATAACCCCCTCCACTACTGGAACACATAAATCATCCCCGCTCGATCCACACTAACCGTCATCCCATACGGCGACTCCAAAATCGCCACATCCAGGATAGAATCCAAATGGCTCTTCAACAACTGCTGCTGCTGGAGACTAATCACCGTATTCCGAGGTGGACGGTTATTCCCACCCTCATCCCTCCTTCCTGGCCTCGAACCCCCGGCCGCTCTTCCACTAGTTACAGCACCACCGCTAACAGCAGGCATCCACTCCGTGGTAATCGCAAGCGAGGGGTTCGCTCTTGATGTTTCATACCGGGGTTTACCACCCGCCACACCGTCTGTAACATTATCAAGACCACTAATAACCATAGATGAGTCCGAGTGCGAGACGTCCCAGTAGCGGATTTTACGGTCTGAGCCAGCGGAAATAAGGAACCCGCATTTTGTTGAGTTCCCCTTTCCGTCTTCGGGGACGTCGAGGGCGACGGCTAGGGCGCTGATTCCGTTCCTGTCGACTCCGTTGTTGCCGTTGTTGTTGGCTGTTCCGTTGTTGGAACCACCTGCTCCGGAGAGTGCGGGGTCCATGGATGGAGTGGAGGTAGCGAAGCGGCCGAGCATTCCCTCTGGGCGATCGTCGTCAACTAGCCATGCTTTGTAAGATTTCCAGCTCGTATCAGCCGTGAAGTTTGCGTTTTTGTTCGCGCTGGGGTCTTCTGTGCCGTTCTTGGTGTTTAGGCGGTAGACTTCGCGGCATTGGACTTTCTCAATGTCCCAGACTGTGATTTCGCCGCCGTTGCTGCACCCGCCTGTAACGCAGACCCAGCGACCACGGCCTTTTAGAGGGTGGATTTGTAGGCGATGGATAGCTGTGCCTCCCGGTAGACCCCATGCCTTTAGGCGGACGCGGAATCGTAGGTCCCACAGGTCTAGGATACCATGGGTTGTACCGAGGAGAAGCCAGTTGTGCTTCTTATCAAGGCAGATTGTGGTCGGGGTACCGTGGTGAACGGGGTTTTGGAGCGTGTATATAACCGTCATCGTCTTTAAATCGAGGGCAAGAACTCGGGATAAATTCGTGGCGATTAAAAGGGTTGAATAAGTCTCGGAACGGAAGTGTTCAAGCCACACAGCATACTCATTTGGGTTCTCGAGTTTATATTCTCGAACTAGTTTCGGCCTCCCGTAACGAATGGCTCCGTTGAGATTGTGGTAGTCGATCTTGACAGCGTGGATGCTACCGTCGGTTGCAGCGCTGATGAATGTGTGAGTATGCTCAACGAATGTTATGGCTTTTACCTTAGTTCCCGGAACATGGCGATGGGTTTGACGAGATCGGGGTGTAAGGTTCTTCTCGAGTCGGGTTGTATCCCAAACCTTGACTGTGCTGTCGTCTGACGCTGTGATAAAGAATGCATGATCTGGAGAGACTACCACTCGGTTGATCGGTGCACTGTGCTCGCCAAACATAGCCACAAGTTCCCCAGACGGTCTCCAAGGTTTATCTGGATCTCGCCCGCTGGCTTTTTTGATAGGATGGTTTGCACTAATCGGGTTCACGACGGGCCCAAAATCAAAAAGATCGGTGGGGAAGGTTTCAGAGAAGACCGAGCTTAGAAGCCTCAGTACCATGGGGTTATTGCCTTTATACGAATGGGCCGGCCGATATAGAGGCTTAGAGGTCTCCTGCTCCTGTGGAACCATGGCGGTCTCTGTCCTCGGAGGGTCTCTGTGGAAAGGCGCATCAACTTTACCAAACGCATTGGTCGATGTCGTGCTTGTCTCCGCATATGCCTTAGAGGTATCCTTTGAATTGAGGAGGTGGATAGCACTTGTTTTACGTTGAACACCAGGCGGTTTCAAGCCCCTTGGGGTAGACAAGCCGCTCTGTTCCGAGCCACGCCTCTGACTGACGATATCAGCTTTATCCACATCCGAAGCTGGTGTTGATGAACTTTGCGATTCTGGCTGACCGCCAACTGGGGAAGAGGAGCTCGGAGAAGGATTTTGAGACGAATCAGTGCGCAGAACGTCTAGAGCTGACTGTGGGGGGATAGTAAGTGAGGTCTCAGCTCCCCTTGGCCTTTGACTCTTCGACCGGGTGTGCTTTCGACGAGCCACAGCGTCATCCTGGATGGTAGTTGAGGCATCGAGCAGGGCATCAGCTACAGTATGAGTTTTGCCTTCTAGATCCTTTCTGGTCCTCTTTGGAGTGGTCCGTCTTTGCCTCGCCCCCTGTCCCTGATCAAAGAAAACCGTCTGTGGAGCGATTTCGTGCTGGGAAATGGAGACAACGGTGTTTAATGCGGTGGAAACCGTTGCTTCCCCTTCCACTGTCCGTCGCGTGGCTACCCTCCATATGTAGCTTCTCAATGACAGAAGTTTGAATTCGTCTTCTTGGCTCATACCAAGGTTTCTGAGGCGTGATAGCCATTGCTCGTCTTCTTCGTTTTTAGGGACTCCGCTAAGGGAAGGCTGGGTAGTTTTCTGACCTGGCTTCGCAATACTTGCACGGTCTCCGCCCCCTAGGTTGAAGGATGTGTCTCGCGCGGCGGTTTTCCAGAAGACACCCTTTTCCACCTTCGTTGCCCATATTAACGCCATGTCGTACACAGCCTTGGGCAATGGTCGCTTCAGCGCGTCTAGAATCTGATCGTCCGAGATTTCGGTGATGTTGATCTTTAGGAAAGGGCGTAATAGAGGAGTGATGATAGAGTACTTATCCGCAGGAGTCAGATACTTGGTAGAGGTGACGACGAAACGAACGGCACCTTCGCGGATCCAAACACTTGGATGGATAAGGAAGCGGACTGCGAGATGGAGTAGGTCCCAAGTTGTCGACCGTTGGAAAAGCCCGAGTTCGGCCATGCTGGCAAGCGAACGGAAAACTTTCTCCACGACGAAATCTTCAGTTTCCGATAGCGACTGAATCATGAGTGGTAATATGAATTCCTCCAAGCTGGTACTGCCAACATATGCAGCAACACCAACCACAGTCTCGAAGAAGGCGCACTTAAGAATCCAGTCCTTGTCATTCAAGTAGGTGTTGAGATGGCTGAGAACCACCTCATTCGCCTTTGGGGAGCCGAAGAAGACGCATAGACTGGAAACTGATCCTAGGAATGCTCGACGCACAGAAGGATCGTTGTCAACCAGAAGGGCTTTCGTGTGCACTTCGAAGTAGTCTAGGAGATCAACGCGCGCAACATCGTAGAGGTTGTGATAGGTGACTCCTTCTGTCCAGCCGATCTCTGAACCTGCTGGTACCAAAGTTGGTAGCCTCACATCAGAACGTAGGGCCTGGATCATATCTAGAACCCGCAAAGAGGACTGGGCAAGGGATGCAATGCACGAGGCATACGCAGCCCGCACTACAGGGCTCGGGTTGGAGTTTGAGCCAGGAAGGAATGGTTGAAGTCTTGGGAAGATATACTCTGGAAAGACATAGGCATTCACGGGAGTAACAACCTGAACCATGGCTAGGAGCTGCGTCAAGGTACGAATCGCAGCAACCTTGACTTGATCAGAGCGATCATTAAGCAGCATCGTAACAAACGGTAGAATCCGGTCCAATTTTGCCTCGTCTGGGATTCTCTCTGCAAAGCCAAGGAGAACATCACAAGCCTTGATCCGAGCTGATGCTTTGGCCGTGTTTGGAAGACTCGAGACAATGAGGGTTAGGAAAACTAACGCTCCGTCATCAACAGGCGATTCAGATGTTGACGTTTGGTGCCTATAATTCGGGAGGTCAAGTTGTACCGGGAGTGCACTCTTCTGAAGCTGTGGGCTCGCCAATTTCGAACCGTCCTTCGTATTCTTCACATTGGCACCAAGGAAGTATGAAACTTTATCAAAGTCCAAGTGTACCCTATCAATCCTGTCGTCTGCCTCTGTCGTGTTCTCGGGGTCAATTTCAACGTGGCCCCGACCGGAAGTTGGATCCGTAATCAGCTCCATGTACTGATGAAGGAAGCTATAGAAGTACTCAGGAAAGACCTTCCGTCGCCAGAAATTGAGATATTCATCAGCCGAGTATCGCGATTCCGGATCGATTTGGATCATATGCAGAATCATATCCCTCATTTCTTTATCCTCAATCTTCATCAAATGGCTGTGTTCCGGACTGTACTCTCCTTTCCGATACTTGTAAAGCTGACTGAGCGTGAATATGGGAGACTCCAAGAACAGCTCCGCAATAACACATCCAGCACTAAAGATATCCATAGCCCAGTTGACACCTCTGCTTCCTGGCTCTTCATCGGCGACAAGAAACCTCTCTGGTGCAAGATAACATGTTCGGCGGCCGGAGGTATCGAAATAGAAAGAAAAGTCCGCGGGATTATCCTCGGGTAGGAATATAGGCTTAAAAGATGACGAGAAATCGGTTAGGTAAAGCCAGTTCCAGGATGTCACGAGGATATTTTCGGTCTTGATATCTCCATGGAAGAGATCCCTGGAGTGGCAATCCCTCAACGCGCAGAGTAGCTGGAACGCGATCCATTTCTTTTCTATGTCTTCCAAAAATGGGCGAGTGCTGTGAACGTAAGTTAGAACCGTTTATACGTCAGGGGGGAGGCGATGGACAAACCTCATACGATCGTAGAGTGATCTATGAATGAACTGGCGAACAAGGTAACCGCTAGTCTCGGTTTCGAGGACTCGCTGATACCCGAGCGCATTCGGGATGCCTTCCAAGATGTTTTGTTCACCTGTACAAAAAAGTCAGATCATATTCCCCACAGTGGAAAGAGGTAGCGGTAGCACTCACGAAGAATCGCCTTAACATAAGGTTGAAGTTTCATGCTCGGGTACGGCTTCATAATCACTTTTACAAAGACCAACCCATTCTGCTGACGAGCCCGGATGCTCTTCATAAACCTCGCCGTTCCGAGAGATTTCTCATACACGAGGTCCGCCAGCTCTGGCACATCGATGCCAGCAGACCCTGCCGATAGACTGGTGAGGGAGTAACCTTGTCCCATGGTGTCGACGCTAGAAAAGTTCTCATTTCTATGATCCAAAGGATCTCGAAGTTTTTGTGTTTTAGAACATGAACAGTGAGGATTTGTTCAGCTTATATATTCCCGTCCCGCAGGTAGATTTCCGGAAGCTATCGCCTAGACGAAGTCATACGGAACTGATCGTGATAGCTTGGCTCTGCTTTCGTCCAGAAGTTCACTTGATGGAATGATGACATAACCCGCTTCTATTTCTCAGACAACTTACAAATTATATCACATGACCAAACCGCGTCGCTTTTTTGTTGAGCGGCAAATCCATCTGATACAAAGCAACAAAATGTTCGGTATGAACCCTCTATCAAAATGCCCCAGCGTCTTGACGAAGAACTCCGGGACAATAGTATTTACTCCGGATTACATGTTCCCTAAGTTTAAGACGGGTAGATACTAAAAGGTCTAACATTACCAGCCCGGGACCTCAAACAACAACCTTCGGATTCTTAAGCTCCTCAACAACGGGCTCATGCCCGTAATACTCCGCCCAGTCCAGCGCAATCTTTCCTTGTGGATCCTGACGTTGAGTATCGGCGCCGTTTTGAAGTAGAAATTGCACCACATCTAGAAACCCTTCCCTCGCAGCATAATGTAGAGGGGTACCAAGACCACTGAAAAGGTTGCGGCAGTAATCCTCGGGATTATCTTCATCCTTGATCTTATTGACCGTTTTTCCGATAAATGTTGGATTTTTGGCAAAAATAAATTGCAATACCTCCACTCGATCGTCCCCCTTCCTCTGTGCAGCGTAGTGAAGGAGCTGTCCACGTTCGATTGACCCCCCACGTTCAAAAAGCAGCTTTATGATTGCAATGGACGCATCTCTGACGGCAATAGATAAAGAAGTGCAATCTTGGAAAGAGCATCGTTCGTTGGGATCCGCGCCGTGATCCAGGAACCAGTCCACCAGCTTCTCATTTTCGAAAGCGAATCTATCTCAGGTCAGAATCCTTTGATCGGCTATAATCTCCAGAGTGAAGGGAGGGTTCCTTACGCCAGTGCTGGCGGGTTATGAGTATCCATAGGTGTGTTGATGTCCCACCCATTGTCAAGATAGGATTGAAGAATATCGACCGCTCCGCGTCGAGTTGCTTCGAGAAAGTGGTGCTCTTTCATCGGGGCTCCTTGCCCCAAAAGAGTCTTGACAGCCGAGTCATCATCTCTGACGATCGCGTTGTATATACTTTCAATGACTTGAGGATCCTTGGGGTCAAGTGCTGGCCTGGGTGCATTGAACCAACGAGAAAAGAAGGATACGAAATTCATTTTTGGGAGTGAGAGGTGAGATTGGGATGAGGGTATCGAGTTGATCGATATCAATGCTGAAAATGTGATCTCTTGAGGTAGGTATTAACTGAAGAAAGTGAGTGCACGGTTTGGATGAGATTTGTCGTTATATGCATTAACACGTGACACAGCGGCGCCACGCTGCCGCCTGAAGAGACTCCCCCAAGGAGTCCCCCCTATCTCTCTCCCATTTCTCTCTTCCCCTTTTCTCTTATCTTTTCATTATTCTTTTCATCCTTCTTGATGACAAAAAGAATTCTAGCACTTTGCAGTCTCTACTTCATAGTTTCAACCCCAGTTCAAAAAGTTGTCCATTCAAAATATCACGAGTCTACCACCAAGGTCTCTCGACAAGATGTCGTCTGATAGATGTCTTCTACTTCAGGCTCTAGATGTCGGGCAGGTGCTTGAGGTTAAAATGAACAAGATAGACTTTGTATCATTCTCGCCAACAAGTCCTGTAAAGGCAATCGGCACGCGAAACCTCAACGGATGTACTGCTGTCCTAGTGGTCTCCAAGCTTGGTGCACTCCTTGGGCACATAAGCCCACTGCCGTACCCGACTACGAATCCTGCCGCTGGCGAGAACCACATGCGAGAAAAGATGACCGAGCTTTGGCATCTTCTTTTCACCGTCCACAACAAGTCCTTTCCAGATCCGAAGAAGGCGGGAGTCGTCTCTGCAACGCTGTTGGGGAGCGTTGGTTTACCTGCTCAGAAAAAGCTGGCCGAGGACATTTTCAAAGAGAATGACGTACCGGTCAATACGTTCCTCTACGATGCGCAAAATAGCGCCAATATGAGCGCAAAAGGCACGGTTTTCATCGATGGAAGGCAACCATCTCCTATTGTTTATGTTGAGGATGATGAGAAGCCCTGGTTCAACTTCCAGTGAGGATGAATTGTTAGCAAAGCTGGGACCGTTCAATTCCTGTCCCGGTTGAACAATATCAGCGCTTTGGTGTAAATATGGGATATTACAAGAGGTTTACATTTGTCACTGCTCGTTTCAGCATGTCTTCTGCTTCGGTCTTGAGCTTGTCTTTGTAATGCACTTATCCTCACATCAGCCGCTTTATGATAGAGACAATTTTTTGAAAGAGTTATTAGGGAGTTTAATTACGTCTACTTAATAATGATTCCCTAGATACCGTAGCCTAAATCAGGGAGCACTGGAAAATAGCAGGCATCATCACGCCCTCGAACATCTGGAGCCCTAATTGGTGTCTGCCAACTTTTCGGATCGATACTGTCTCTTAGCCATGGGCAGGCTGAGAACGTCTTGCTCTCCATGCACATGATCCATACCTCAGCTCCTCTCTCCCTCGATGACACCTCTCTGCTGCCGACACCACTGGCTTGCCTACCAAGCCAGTGACTCAACAGGGCGATGCCTCTGGAAAGCGAGTATCATCCCGGCGCGTTTCTATTCCTGTGACCAAACCACCATCCACCATCCCCTGCCCCAGGCATCCACATCCGCTGACGTTAACGCTGATCCCCGACAAAACCATGATTCAAATACCAATGAGTCTTACCGTCAAAGTGGTGGTGATGTAGACCCCAAAACAGTGTTGTTAGGTACCAGGGACCCATGGATTATATTGTCAAAGGGCGGTAGAGCTCGAGTATGCCTTGGGATATGCGTCAATGCAGGTTGTAGATCACAGATGACTGTAACCCGTTCACCTGCGCAGTATTGGTCGCCTCTGAGATAAGTTCAATTCGGTTATCCCGATTTAGAACTAGAATTGGTATAGGCGCCCAAAGGAGTGGTCTTCGCCTTGGAATACCCAGATATGAATCATAGAATGTGCCAGTCAAACTGTGAGGCCGCTCCGATAGTTGTATGAGTGATTGGCCCAGACTCACCCGAAAAGAGAGCTGCAAATTCATGGACTTCGCCTTGCAAAAATGAGGTCAGATGCCAGAAGAAACAAACCCATGGTCTGTTCTCAAGCCGTGCTCAAGATCGACAGGTTGGGAGGCCATGATGAGGGCCGTGGGGGAAGCTTTGACTAAGAGCGTCGCGGGACGCCGCATGAAGCTTGAGCCATGTTGTGTTTATCTCAGAATATTGATAGTGCATCAATTTCTTTTGGTGCTTTCAGTTCAACCAACTTGAAAGAGGTGGGCTTAGATCAAGCCGCTTGTAAACATGGACCCCAAGGACACAGCCATCGACGGCAGAGGAGAGTAAAGGATGAGTGAGCAGCGGGGTGAGCTTCAGAATGCATGCGTCGTGACCCAAACGGTTCGCTTCGGATGTCGCTTCTAGACAAGTCTTTGGCGCTTCATCTTTACGTCTCATGCCCAAGATCGGAAGTCAACCTTGGGCCAAACTTGTTTCTCCAGATCCAGTGACAGGTAGTGAATGAAACTTAATTCTAAACACCCGGAGGCTTAGACGTTTAAGGTGAAACTCCAGAGCTCGTCGTTGCCGAAAATGGTTAGGTAACGACAGACACTTCTGTCGTTGACGCAGGCGCTTAATTTCGGACCCTAGCTCCACGATGAATCTAAGCCTCGACGTTTTGATTGAAAAACGGGTTGCTCAGCCTCTTGATCTTCTGATCGCCTAAGGTGTCTAAAGCGGGGGAGTCCGGAGAGATTTTCTTCTTCGTGATGAACCTTGAAGGGTTTTGGGCTTTTGCGTTAGGTACCCATGGTGGGAGGATTGAGTGTCGAGGGATCTGCCTCACGAACACTGCCCTTTTCAACTGCATGCATGGGGGGGAAGTTCCAACTACATCTCGAGGGAACAGTGATGCGAGGGAATAGCGTGTGGGAAACTCCGACGGATCTTGCGGGTGCAGGTGCGATTGGGGAGGGGTAGGACCCTCGATCAAGCGATCACAACGCAATTTTCTCATCCCAAGATCTATCATTTTCGCGATACGAGCATTTTCTGATCCCCCGTCTCCCGTCTCCCGTAGAAATCAGAGAAATTCCATCTGCTAAATCCTAGACGTGATGAGGAAAAGTTAAATATCCGTCTCCTTTTTACACTGTAGATGAGGGTCTTGGCAAGGGTTCCTCGCTCCTTCACCCAGCGAAAACTGGCGACTCCATGGATATTTTCACTTCGTTTTCGTCGCATCTCCAACCCTCGCGGGCAGGGCGGTGAAATTGACCGCTGCCCCATGATCCTCGAAGAGGGGCTCAGCAACAATTGGGGCTAATTCAGGATTTATGCCGTTGTTGACAATGTTTACTTTTTCTTGTATAAAAGTTTTTGTATGAGGTGGCTGAATTGGTTGGCTGTCGTTGAATCTTCTCTTTCTGAGGGAAGATTTTGGGTTCTGAGCAAGCAAGTGCCAAGAAGCAACCTAATTAGTAATAAGCGGCTCTTCTGCAAAAAAGGGTTCGCATTTCGTCTTTTCCGAAGAGCCAGGATGGCTGAATTGGTTGGATATCGCGTCTAGTTGAGAGAGGCGCTAGAGCCGTTAGATCTACGGCTATGGCTTTATCAGGCTTAGTTTGACAGTTGTGAACCGTGGTTCACTCGGCGGATCCAGGCCCAACTAAACGAAGTGAGTGACGCCATCCCTAACTTGTCAAGGGACGGTCCCACTTCTTTACTCGCAGACTGATTTGGTCACGTTTCCTCGTCCCACCCCTTTTTCGGCGTGAAGTTTGCAGCCTTCTGCTTCCCCAGAGCTGACCAAAAAAACCCTCGCAGGTTAGTCGAAAAAGAAAAGAAGTCAGAAGTCAGATTGTGGCATTCCCGTATTCTTCAAAGGGGCCAGAACACGATCACGAACCCACTTCCCGAGTTTGAAGAGCCATCTTTTGATCTCCGGCGGAGATTATCATCCCCCCCACTCAGGTGATGGATATGATATGTGTGATGGAGGTGTACAATAGCAGTGAACCGTCAACTCATTATTGTTCTTCCATCCATTCGGGATACTGGGACATGTGGGCTCGTGGGAGAGAAGGGGTATGGCCTCGATGAGGCGACGACAGCACATGAACCTTGAACTGCATGCTCCAAGGGCAATGCCTTTGAGACCGTTCCGTCAATCAGTTGACGTCTTAACCGAAGTGGATGAAGTGGATATCCTCCCTCACAGCATTTTCGTCACCATACTTGACGGGACGCCCACTGATTTGTGGCGTCGTATCTTCACACTCTTTCTTCAGAACTCGGGAATTTGGGAAAAGGGGATGCCAAAAATTTGGCTCACATTGAAATATGATGTATCACTTCGCACTAAGATCCCGAAATCCCGGAGTCGCTCTCGGGATGACAATCATGATTTGTCTCTCTTATCGGAGAGTCAGTGCGATAGCGTCGGCGGTAAGTGATGACTCGGGATCTCAATCTTGAGTTGTCCGCAAACTGGCAGATTCTGTGGCTTTGGTTAGTCACCAAGCCGACGAATGTTAACAGACATCAAAACACGCTATTTCTAATTAAGGCAAGGGAGAAATGCATGAGTCCAAAAAGGAGCATACTAGAAGCCCCACTCTCCTGCAGGGATCGTTTTGATTGGGCATCAAGTGAGGAACTCCGTCCCGAAGCGCGCGGATCAAGCCCGCCCTTTCCAATCAGGGTTAAACTTTCGATCCTCGCTTCACCACACTCGCCCACACACCCTCGATCCTCGATCGTTGTTTCAAACTGGACCAGAGAACCATTCCCGTGGAAGGTTCTTTTATTCATGGCTCATGCAGTGAGAAAAAAATAAGCAGGCAAGCCGTTCGGGATGGAAAAAATCCCTCAACATGGGTTGCCGACTCGGCTTGTGGCGACTGAAACTCGGGAGACCGGGGACTCAATAGAGGGGACAAAATGAATAGGACTGCGGCCCGAGTTCTGAGACGCCAATAACTCACCTGGTTTTTTTTCGCTCTCCACCGGTTTCAGGGCCGGGTAGCAATCACGGAGTTCGGGGCTCAGCCTTGTCGTGGAAGTTGAGATGAGTCCTGGGAGGGATCTGGATTTGGTTGACCTTTTCCGACCGACATGGCAGACATGGCACGTGGAGGTTCCTTTCACCAGATACCCTCACTGCCTCCCAGACTCTACAGATCCGTGGAAAGATAACGGTGGGAAGTGGGGTAATTCAGATATTGTTCTTGTGGATGGGGCACAATGGACAGTGAAGCACATCGGAACAATATGGAGATCATCTTAGGCTCCCCGATGGCAGTTTATCCATCGCACCAGAACCGAGCCTTTTCAATACCGTTACACCAGATCAGGCGATCTCCCGTTATCGCTGGTGTGGATTTGCTGTCTGTGCATACATACCGTAATATCAGCGACATCGATGATCTCTTGATGCTCGTCATCTTGGAGTCTCCCCCGAAAACAGCATGACAATCCCGAATAACCCAAAATGGATATCCAAGGTGGATTGAGAGAATATCCATCTGCCAGGTGCATCGGCACAAACGACGCAGATTTGTTGGACAATGGGCGTTATGTTTGCCGCCGACCCCTCGCTGATGTTCCCCAGGGTATCCAATCCACCGTTTCTCTTCCTCCACTCTTTTTTCTATTTCTCGCATGCTCTTCGCATACTCTTCGCATTCACTCGCCTCGATGTCTCAAACCCCTGTTCTTCCTGATCGCTTCCTTGTCCTCGCATCAGTCTTTCGACCCTTCGATCCCGTCCATTACTTTTTTTGGGTTTCTTTTATTTCCCTGGTGTGTATGCGGCTGTGCGTGCAGGGCTTCTAAACCTTCCCTTTCCTAATACGCACTTTCCTTGCCAAGACCATGTATCCCATATCCCTACTTGCGATCCAAACTGTCGGGATACACTAAACCCCTTTCTCTTCCCTCTCTTTTCTCATTCACCCGTTCTCTCTCGTGCACTTTTCACGGTGTCCTTTTTTTGATTTTTCTTCCGTTTTTTCTTTTTGCCCTTTCTCTCTCTCTCTTTCGTTTTTGCATCTCGTGTACGTCTTTGGTTCATCCTGCATGCCTGCCCTTGCCCTAGGATGTTTCCCTCATCCCTTCCCCTTGCCCTTCTCCCCTTCCCACCCCCCCCCAATCCTTGCCCTCCATAGAATCACCCTCCTTTTCTTTTTCTTCTACCCTTCAACTCATCTTTCCTTCCCACAAAATGAGCCCCCGCCAGTTTCCTTTCTTTTCC
Organism: Arachnomyces sp. PD_36; assembly: GCA_032988195.1. Lineage (NCBI taxonomy): Eukaryota > Fungi > Ascomycota > Eurotiomycetes > Onygenales > Arachnomycetaceae > Arachnomyces > Arachnomyces sp. PD_36. The sequence goes on along the minus strand of JANTQE010000009.1, from coordinate 875,414 downwards.
CTCCACTTATTCTCCCGTGGACGTATCAGCGTGCTTCCAGCTCGCAATCTTCCTCCCCACTCGACGGTGTGCCCAATACCATGCAAGGTAGTGCCGCGGCTATCTTATCCTGCTGCCCTTGATCCCAATCTTCGAATTTAATTTTTTATTTTTTTTCTTGTTATATTTCTACTCTCCCAAATCTGCCTTGTGTTTGATGGGGGACTTCTGCAACCTTCGTCAGTTTACGCCGCTGGTGCTTTCTCTAACCGCCCAGCTAGTTGAGACTGTCATCCACTGAAAGTGACTGGATTGCCAGCCACGATTTGCTTCTCTTTGGATTCTCGAACAACGTGTTGGAATGATCTGCCGCCTCTTTTACTTATATATACGCCGCCAACATCTCTTATAAATTCCCCCCGTGCTGGTCTAAGTCAAGATATCCGTCAGACCGCAGTCATAAACTTCAACGCCTTCCCCCCTTTTTACTCTTGACACTCAGACACTTTTTGTTTACCATCATTTCACATTACACACTTTGATCAAGTTTACCGCATTCGCAAACCTTATTGTTGTTCGTTCATTGATACCGACAGAATGGAGTTGACCCCTAAGTCAATGTCGGCGTCGTCGCCACCATTTCGCTCTACTTCCTCGCATCACATGGCTCTGAATCCCGCAGATTACCCAACGCCTCCATATAGCCAGCCTCAGACGGAAGCTATTTCATCTCATTCTCCTCCAGCTATGGGACTGGGGATCATGAATAGCGACGTCGAATCTTACCCTCAGATCGAAATCTACCCAGCGTCACAACAGCATCAACTACAGTCCGTTCCCCGCTGGCCTCAGGAGTGTACTCCAGATTCTAGCCACGCCTACTCTACCCTCTCCTCCAGCATGAGCTACACATCTTCTCCCATGTTCGCGGACCTTGGGGGCCTTCCATCAGTATCGAGTTCTCCCTATGGCCTTTCAAGCAGTAACACAGGACCAACGAGCTCGTCAATGTTCCTAGACCCAAATATCCCGAGGAGCGGCAATGACCGTCGATTCGGGCAGTTCCCCTCCCCATACAACCACATCCCACGATCTCGCCCAGAATCCCCTCCCAAGGAAGTACCAAGAGTAAAGCAAGAGTCCGAGAATGGCTGGCCTTCGAGCTCTGATCCTGGTCACGGTTACGATCCAAGCAAAGAGAGCGCAGCCTTAACGAATGTCACACAACACCAGGGCGGGCTACCAAGCCCATACCCCATGGCCCCCGCTTACAACCAGAGCAACAGCAGCATGCTTATGGAGATGAATCACAACGTCAAGCGCGAACACTCCAGCAAGCCGTCACAAGAAAGTTTCGTCTCTCAAGCATCCAGCGCGATGTCGGGAAGTCTCACAGCGGTTTCCGGTCCTCCAGTATACGCGCCCAAGCCTCGGAGACGGACGACACCGGAAAACGCCAAGCAAGCCTGTAACGTGTGTGGAATGCTCTTTACCAGACTCTCCAACTGTACCGCCCACATGGAAACGCACAATCCCGAGCGGAAACGTCCCCACAAGTGCACGATGGCTCCTTGCAAAAAGAAGTTTAGCAGGAAGACAGATTTGATTCGACACGTGGATAGTGTAAGTTTTACTGTTCTATTTATTCCCCTCTGGAATGACGGCTAGCTAACGTTGTTTGTAGGTGCATCATAAGATCAAAAGATACGGATGTGAGCTATGTGGGCAGCGATTTGCTCGAGGAGATACGTTGCGAAGGTAATTCCCTCTCATCTCTATTCGAGCATACAAAAGATAGAAAACTAACGTTTAAATAAATAGGCACTGTATGGATGGCTGCAAGAAACGATACCGTAGCAGCAAAAGTGCGACCAACAACCCTCCTCCCGCCTCGATGCCCATCCAGCAACCCCTTCCAGTTTCGACAGCGGATCTGTCAACGTCTTTCCCTACAGAGCAGCAGTCTTTTTCGGTGACCCAGTTCCCCTTGCCTGATTATTACGATAATTCCAGGTCCTATGTTCGAGCGGGCTACATGAGCAATTCTCCGTGACCCTGCAGGCATCCGTGTTACCCCGACCGAAGCCCGAAATGATCGATACGTAATATAGAGGCCCGTGCTATACCTTCTTTCCTATTGTTTTCCCTTTGTTTTCATGATTTACTCCGGTTTCTGGGTGGCATTCGTCCTTTTACTCAAGCGAACTCTTATATATAGACTTATGGGTGTGGCGTTTTCTTCTGTTGCTTTCCTTTTCACTTTTGGGGAATGAACTTCCAGGGATGAGATTGTCCCAGGAGGGGTTTTTTACGAACTTTGCAACAATATCTCTATAGACTTCCGTTTTATGTTCGCACATTTTTCGCACAGTTTCTGGTGCTTTTTCTTTTTTATCTGTTATTTATTTACTTGCTTTTTGATCTTCGTATATGTTTGCTCTTTTTTCCCTCTTTCTTCATAGATATCCATATTTTGCTATCTGTTCTCTCAATATCTCCTTACTTACGGGAAAGACGGTGGTGCCTTCCGGCTCGGTGCTAATGGGAATGAATGGATGCCTTAAGGGGGGCAAGGGGAAGGGGAGCGCATCCATTGTTCGGGATTGAATTACATGTTTACTTACTTTACTGCTCTAGTCATATACCTAGTCATAGACCGATGAATATATTTTAACGAATCAAGAAAGTTTACGATTACCTCAGACTTTGAGCAAGCCCCCTTCCTTCCATCCCTCCCTCCTTCCTTCCCGAGAAAGAAAGAGAGCGACAAATATTGATTCCAGCGAGATGTTTCGCCCCTGTCCTTGAAGAATAGGAGAGCAATGACGGAGGTGTAAAAACAACGCATGTAAAAAAGAGTTAAAGCCAAAGGAGGTAGGAAGGCACACCCTTCCTCCCTCCCTCTCTCTTGGAACCGAGATAATAGTTAATTATCACGGAGGAAATGAAGGAGAGAAAGGGAGAGAAGAGACAAGAGGAAAGACCTGAGCAACTGCGGATACTTACCTTTTCGGCAAGTTACTTCAATTACTCCAGACTACGGATTATCCCCCCCCCCCCTTCGCCTCGCCCTCGCCTCATAGAGCCCGCAATTGCACAGCACCCGCACCGTACCGCATCGCATCGCCATCATCTGGACATACGGTTGGGTAGGAAGGTCCTAATGTTGGATTGGAAGGAAGCGAAGCATTTACAACAAGACATGGGTTGATAGTGTATGGCAATGCAATTGCTAGCTAGAATACTAACCTACCTAACCTGCCCACATACATAAACCTAACGTAAACGTACGTGGAATGCAGTATGTGGCAGGGCAAAAAACGAAAAACGGTTGTTGTAGAGTGAATGAGGTGGGGTGAAGCGCTGGGCGCTTAGAGAGCGATTATTATTGGGTGGAAAATATGTAGCCAATGAAGCGAAAAGGTGTGTGGGAGAAAAAGGAGGGAAATTTTATTTTCTTTTTCCATTGTTTTTGCATTTGGATTTTGCTCAGCCCATCGATCGGGAATCCTTGAATTCATGGGCCATGACATGGGGGGTGGTGAGAAAGGTGAAACGGGCTGGAATGTGGGGATCTGCTTGTTTTTCGTCTTTTGATCTTCACTTCTTGCTCTTGAACTGCGGCTGAGTTGAGTTGAGGGTGTTGGTTTTTTAGCTTTGCCAATTAGGTGGTCATGTTGGTATAACTTATGCAGTGAGTTTGAAAGGGACGGGGAATAGAGGCATGCTCGCTGTGGTGGTGGTGTGGTGCGCGCATTGGTAAGCTGGCGGTGATGGTTCGGTGAAAAGAAACCAAGTACTCAGGTGTCTAGAATAAATGGCTTGCATGTCTTCATCTTCACGGGGAATTAAAAACGAGGAATTTGGCAAGGGTTTGAAGACAACTGCGGGATGCCTCCTTTTGGTAGGAAGAAAGAAACACCAAGCAAACCAAGGGAGATTAAGCGCAGGGTTTCTTGCTTGCAAAAGGAGGGATTTGCGAAAGTGTGAAAAGGGAAGGCGGAATTATTCTTGTTCGGGCTCCTTGGGCTCCGTTGTAAGGCCGTCTTCGATCATGTTACTGTTTGGTGGGCGGGCACTAGTCTCATCGAACTCTTTGTACCGCCCCTATTGTTGTCACGACTCATGATTCACAGGGTTCATGCCTGTGAGGTAGTTACCCGGAAGATCAAGTTTAGAGCTTGATCAAAAAGGCATAATCGCTCCCTTTCTCCCTCAAATCGTCATCCCTTATAAAACAAGGAGCATTGTTGGAAACTCGCCTGCATGGTTTCTCGTATCGATCAACCCGTCTGACCTGGTTGCATGTGACGATGCCAGGCATGGAGAGAATGTCGATGGGGACCGGAGAGTTTATTATTAGGGCCTCAGTAATCCAAGAGTGGGAGTCCTTACCTTTCGTTTCCCTCTTAAATCCGGTTTACTCCGGCTATCCCCATATCCCTTGTTAATTGCAGCATCATCATCGTGCTTGGCAACGGTTCTTCGGTTAGTCGGTCCTCGGAAGATTGCCTGCTTCGATCATTTGAGGGTGAAGAACAATATCAACAATAATATTAACATTAACCAACAGATACGTAATGCCTTCGCCAGGCTATTCGTCGAGGAAGGGCATCGGAGAGAAAGAAGGTTGTGATGTTGTGATTCCAAAGTATTGAGTGCATTAACCTAACTCTGTTGAGTGGGACAATTATCCTCAAGTGAGAATGGTTCTCTGACACAGGGGTAAATGGAAATCGACATCGGTACCAGGCACCAAGTCAGCAGACAAGGGAGCAGACTTGGAAGATCGTAGCATTGATGATGAGTAGTAACGAGCTGTTGGTAACGTGGTAGCATCGAGGAAAGCGGTTCCGGAATATGCTAAAAGGCTGTGTGGTAATTAACTGCCGAGAAGCAAAGAGCCATTGTTGACATTGTTGACAAAGATCCAAGTCATCGTCAAACTTAACGCCGTCTCGATTTTTCATCATCCTTGCGCGTTCCGCTCTGGCGGGACACGCGCTGCCGGGGGTTAATTTTTGCAAAAAAGAGGGTCATGTGCGCGTTGAACACGAAGCGCTAAGTGCGCGGTTGCGCGGGCGGCAATGTTTTTCAAGAAGTTGATTTAAGCATCGTCTATTTATCGCGCGATCGTCTAATTTGCCGCGACAACCTTGATCAAACGCCACCTATCGCTCGCTTATCGTCCCAGCCGCAAGGTTTTGCCGTCTGCGCGTTCTTCTTGCATACATCTTCGACGCATTAGCTCCTGCAAGGGTTTACTTGGATGACTGAAGAAGCGGAGTTCTTTTATTGAAGAAGTGCCTGATTTTCATGACGAATAAGGTAGAGATGGATGAGGAACACTTGGACCGTTCCCGCAGTGGGTGTCTATCCCCAACCTCTGCTCTCCGACCACCCTCGATTGTTGCCTGATCCCTCCTGCTCCTCCCCTTCTCAAGCTGAGCGAATACATTGGGGTTACAAAATGCGCATGTTCCAACTTCCGGCATCAGTGGCCCTTTCGTCCGAAGGCTCCCACGCAACAAAAGCGAAGAGATCGAATGAAAGCGACCGACTGACCCTCAAAACTGGGATACGCGATCAGCACCTTCCGCAACCAACCAGCCAGCCTTGGATTACTTCTTCTCCCACCCTTTAGCTTTATCCTTGTGACTTCTTCCCGACGAACCACGGGTAAGCGATCAGATGTTGGGCCCCGCAAAGTCTTAGTCGATGCGTTAGCGGACGTTTATCTCCGTGGAGCACGCAAATTACTTCCGCGAACTACCGACCATTCTCTCCTTGATTTTTCTGACTTATTTCGCCTGTCATTGAAATGGCTCGATTGAGTAATTACTAATGAAGCAACGACTACAAATTTCTCTTCATGTCAATCAGTCACACTCGTCACACGGTGGAAATTATTGTGGGTCCCCCCATGTCTTTTTTCCGCGCTCCAACTGGTTTGGAGTCTTCAGCGACATGCCGGGGTTGTGAATTGGCCGCTCGGTTTTCATTTTTCTAATTTACGAGCCTATCACTCGGTCGCATTTGTCTGGTTTAAAAAATAATGGATTCGGTGAGGCCCGCATCTCTCCACTGTCGGGCCCGGATCGGTCTATATGCACTCGAAACAGGGTAACATGACAACGCTACGCGGCAGAGACGTGGTCCAAAGTGGATACCTTGGCGCTGTCATTGGCAGCCACCGGGCGAGTGACATGAAAGTTTGGGCGGTTCTCTGCCTCATTGGGCTTAACAAGACGGGATCACCGTCCACAGACAACAAGGTGGTCCTTGACCATGGCGTCAAGGGCGTTAGTGTCCCTCTACATAAAACGGCTCCTTGTGGATTAAGAGCCAATGCCTCTTCCCGTACGTGGATCCTGGCTGTTGTTGATTCAAAGGTCACCGAATACGGGTCGAGACACGTATGTGTTGCTAAAATGATCTTCCCCCCTAAACCTTCGAGTTCATGCTTGCCCAAACAGAGTTCGAAGCGCTGAAGACTGACCCGCCTGCTCCTTGCTCCTTTTGCATGCCCAAAATGGGTAAAGAGATCATAGCCTGTCAATGCTGTATTTGAGTTCTTATGCGTGTGGATCTGTTGGGCCGCCGACTCCCAGACTTCTGCCCGCTCCATATTACACATCATGGACTCCTATTGCTGGATATTTTTCGCCTCATCGTCACTAAATTCGGAACATCGTCGATGATAGGACACGTTGCATGCATGAGCGCGCTTGTCGTCAATGCCCCCTCTGTATGGCTTATGCAAATATTATGCATGGTGAACAGAGCGTTAACCCAAGGTTGCATTTCAAACCTGTCACTGGACCTGTTCCTTTCCCGAAAACAACCCCTCCACGGACGCCTAACAAGTTCAACCAAGGTCAGGGTCAGGGTTTCTTTACCTTCCCTGGTCAGGATCCTTGCTAGTATGCCCATGGGTGGGCGACTGCATGCTTTTCGTTGCGGCTGTACCTTTAGCTTGGCTTTCATTCCCTGTTCGCCTTCCCGTTGGTCTCATTGGCAAGCAGCGGATGATCGACGAATCTGGAGAGGTTCTGGAGCCTCATTCTCCCGTCATTATTAATTTCATTCTTAATGTGAGTCTAAGAAGAGACCAGGGTCGGGCTTGGGCTTTGGGGTTGACTTCAAACCTGGTTTTCCCTGCCCCAACATGAACATGGCTCTTCTCACCAATCTACGAGCTGCTTTTTGCAATTATTCATCTCATGTCGTTGGTTTGTTCTCATTCGCGAGGTTCTAGTTAAGCACAGGGTCCAGCTTTTGATCATCCCGCATACGGGGATGGTCAGCACCCAATTTACCGATCGTTGACTCACTTCTCCACTTCCTCATTGGGAGGCCGACGACAAGAGGCGTGGTAGAAGTGAGCAAATGAGCAGGAGATAAATGGACGACGACCAGGGCATTTGTTGGTAGAGCACGAGGTTGCCTAGATCTTGAAGATGATGCCTCAGGCATCAGAACGTAATCTGTTAAGTCATGGATAGCTGGTAATATCACACGCATGAGCGGAGGATGGTGATACCAGGGGCATGGCCACGTTAGGCATACTTCTCTCGTTTCACGTGAGACGTCTCGATCTCTACTATCTTTAGATCTAGTTTCGATGATAAATCCGGAGCTCTATCGATCCCGCGCTCCGAGGGAAACAAGAAACCAGTCAAAGTCAGCTGATGTTATACTTTACTGGGAAATAAGCCGTACCCCGGGCATTATACATAGATGCTTTCTATAAATCTACAATATATGCGTCATATGGTCATACATCAGCAACAAGGAAAGGAAGGAGCTTTTACCACTCCGCGTGACTCATGTCCTCATGCCCTTGGATCCCAACTCTGGTCAACTTCCTCTAACAACCCAAGCCCAGCAACCTCCTCGTTCCCCAGGATATCAGCAAGGCTGACCAACTTAAACGACGCTTTCTCTGAAGTGCTCCCATCAGGCAATTGGTTCGCATCATCATGAACAACCATAAGACCCTGAGGGAAGTCATCATTCAACTTATTCCCCACAGCGGTAACACCGTCGGTATTGGTAACCGCGTCGATACTCCCGTCCTCCGACTCCCCGATAGTGAAGATCGCGACATGTTCATGGGGAGCTGCACGGCGGAAGACTGAGTAGACACTAACACCCTGGCCCGAGACAATGATGTAGCCTTCCTCGGCAGTCTTTCCAGGAACTAAAGTAACACCCTCGACATCAGCGAAGAGAGTTCCATCTCCGGCCTTCGCGATCATGGTGCCTTTAGTAGAACCAGATGGCTCGGCGTCATGTTTCCACAATGCGGAAGGCTCCTCGCCGAGGATGAGTAGTTCGTTTTCTTCATCCGTGACGCACCCTTCGACCTGGCCGCCTGAACCGCCGGTGAAGCTGCGTACGAGAGTAGTAGACAGTGTTCCGTTGGCGGAGGCTGTAAGTTCGTATTGAAGATACTCTGCGGTTTTGGAGTTGACGAAGATGTATTGCTTCCCGCTGGAAGGAGAGCGGTAGACACAGGAGCCGTAGACCTCGTAGTCTGTAGGGGTGGGGTGGACGCCTCCGTCAATAGGGGCTAGGAGGCCTTCTGGGGTGATTTCGAAGAAACTTTCTCGTGTTAGCTCGACCTACGGCTCTAGGGGTTGAGGGGAGGGATATCAACATACCACAAAGTATTGTCATCTCTGCATGCTGTGTACGCAAGGTCGATTGTCCGATTTCCAGCCTCAAAACCGTAGATGACATCAACGTTATTAGGCTCACCAGCAGCCATATGCTGAAGCTGCTTTCCCTTGAGATCAAAAACCGCTAGACCAGCTCCATCCTCTGACTTTGTTGTAGTGATAATTCTCGACTGATCGGGACTGACTGGGGAGATCCAGATTGCGGGATCGTCTCCGTCTCCACCGTTGCCATCCGTTTCATATGTTGCTTGCACCTGGATGAATGCGCATTCAGGGCCTGCCCAGGATCCGGTACATGTACATTCGTTGGGGCCGACACAGTCGCCATGGCCAGAGCAGTCGCTCCTGCAAGTAAATTCCTCGCACTTTGGACCGGTGAATCCAGCGAAGCAAGACAGAGTGCCGGTTCCGCTTGGGAAGCCGTTTTCTTGTGGTCCAACCTCGTCTGTATCATCCGGTCTTGGACTGTAATCAGGGTTGATATCAAGTTTCAATTCATCGAACGCGTCCTCCAGCGAGCTCACACCATAGGAAGCGCCATCATCTGACTCAACGGCGTAGGCGATGAACCCAGCAGGATAGTCGTCAGACTCGGACTGGTAAACAGAGAGACCCTCGATCTCGATATCCTGTGCACCTGTGAGGGTAATGGATCCTTCGAGTTCAAGATCAAGAGTGTGGACATCAATAACACCTTCTTGAGCGACGAGGAGATAGTTGGTCTCTGAACCAACGTAGACAGCCAATCCTGTTACATCGTCTCCAGCCTCTCCTAGAATGGTGATCACAGGGGCTTCGGTCGACTCCTCTGCCTGGAAGGTGTAGATCGTCTTCTCTTCAGTTGCGAAGTAGACAGTTCCATTGGCAGGCGATACAGCGCAAGCGGTTGGCTCCACTGGGATATCAAATGTTTGAACCTAGAAATTGTGAGCGTTTTTTGGTCTCAGATATCCTTTGGGGAGGAATCTTACCTCAAGAATGTCGAGCTCCCCGTCTCGGTCCCGAACAACAAATTGAACAGCCTCTTTCTTCCCGAACAGGTAGAAATACTGCCATCCGCTCTCCGAGCTGCGCCAGGAGCATAGCGAAGACCAATCCCCTAGGGCATCTTTAGACGCGAGGGCTTCGGCACCCGGGTCTTTGGCATCGTAAAGGCGAAGTATAGACTCCGTAGCTGTAATGGAAACCAAGAGATCTTTTCCAGCGACGCCGTAGAGCACATCAACAACCTTGGTACGACCGGGAGTACTGCTAGTCAACTCTATGAGGGTTTCTCCGTCGTCTTCAAACTCCCAAGTACGGAAGCCACCTGTAGCAGCACTCCCATCGATTCCAACCAATTTTGCGTCTCTCCCATCTGTCCCGTAGTACATAGCCGAATACCCGCCCTCGATCTCGTCCGTCTTCGCCGAGATATTCAGGTCTACCTTACCGGCAGCGGCCAATGCATTGCCAGTACAGAGGCAGGACACAATGCCTGTCGCGAGGGTCCGTTTCAGCATCATTTTGATTGATTTAGATTAAATCTGAGCTGCGATCGGTCGGCTAAGGGCAGGGTCCAGATAGCTATTTATGATTCTTCATCTTGACCTTTATCATCCCCAGGTCCCTTGTCGACATGAACTCGATCTTGATCATCTTGATCCTCCCGCAGATCATGGGCAGGTGTGGGAGAAGGTGCAGACATTAATATGGCATCGTGCCGAATATAGCCCCTCTCATTGGTTTCATCGTTCTGTTTATGACAGGCATCTCCTCACTCTGGCAGGCACGGAATGGAAGTTTCTCGGGAAAGAGATGCAATTCGGTAAAGCGGACACGGGAAGTTCCTGCATTTTCCTGCATCTTTTAATGAGCGGCTCGGGGTCATTCCTTCTTGCAGAAAACCCCTCCACGCGGGCAGTTGACTTCTATGGAAAGAAGCGTGCAAAAGGGGGGGGTGGGAAGCTGAAGATAAGATTAGGGCTGCCATCATTAACTTTTAGGGTTGTTTGAGCCCTGAAACGTGCCGATTAGTCGCCTATCATTGGTGGAGGGAACACGCCGAAACTCGGGTTGTCAAACATTAATCACGGGTTTTTTATGGGGTTACATCTTGACGCTCGTGGGGGTTGACATCAGAAATAAAACAACAACCTTCAGACACCACGATTGAATAACGATAACGTTAAGGAATTACCGAACCAAGATGTGAGACTCGAGCCTTCGACAGCAGTTCTGGAAGAAACACAAAGACGGGATTTTCAACGCATCACGAGGTTGTTTCGGGATGTAAGGTATGACGCGCTCTATGCCTCCAGAGTTGTGGTTGTTATAGGGAAGCTGACACGTGGGTAATATACAGATCGCTTGCATCCCGTTAACTTGTCGCACCCCCTTAAACTGCTATTATGGGCTTCGAGGAGGTTATATGTGTTGGTCTCAATGCTGAGAATGTCTCGAGGATGTCTCTAGAACACGCGTAGTTCTCAGAGAGGATACCCGAGTGCAGATTCGAACATTTTTATCACTACGTTGACTGAGAAGTCGTAGTATAGGTTGGTGTTCGTTGGGATACGATACTGTTACTACTACTAGCTAGGAAAATGTTCTATGAGCGGTTCCGAAGAACTCTATTCGATTAGTGACTATGTGCGGCACTGTGCTGTTAGTTCTTCTAGTCGAGAGTCAACAGCTCCAGCCATGCGTGAGGGAACTGAAGACTTGGCCCGGGACGGTGTGTATAAAGGGCTCGCAGCCCGCCCTTATCATACCGTGAAACTAAGTCATTACCGGCACGGAGCTCTTCCCAGGGTTCCAGCCTCCAGCTCGATGCCTCAGAAGGTTTTTAAAGTATCCATCTCAGAAACTCCCTTCACCTGAGTTCTAGATAATGGTGGGCATATCTTAGAGTCAGTAACATCACAATGCCACCGGAAGTAAACTGGCAAACAGATCCATGAATATCAGACAAACAGAACTCAATGGAAGTTTCTTGGTGTCTTGGTGAACAAACGAGATTGAGTTTTGTTTCTTTATTTGGGACAACTCAAATTTACCCCACAAATTTTAGTCAGAAAAGCTTATTCCCCTTAACCTTAAATGGATCCCCCTTCCTCATTCACACTCCTTGATATCTCAACACTTCCCCTTTTCTAGCCTCTCAAGACGCCGGCGGAATACACATTGACAACAATGGCAACAGAAACCGCTACATTGCCCCCTCGCTGCTGCGGCGTCTGTGGCACCACCGACAGAACTCGACGCTGCGTTCGCTGCAAAGTAATGTTCTACTGCAGTCGTGAGCACCAAACAGAGCACTTCCCCGTCCACAAAAGCGCCTGCCGCGGGGTTAACCTTGCGGAGGATAGAGTCGACGATGAGGAACAAGATTTACGATCGAGACCCGCCGATTATTTCATGCCAGAAAATGTCTTTGAGACCCACGTCGGACATTTTTGGGGGATTCTTGACACTCGTGATTACATGCGCGCACGGTTTGGAGTTATCAAAGCTTTAGAGAAAATTAAGACTCGCGATTCCGTGGAGAAGCAGCTCTATCACCTAAAGGAAATCATGCGCCTGAACCGCAGTGATAATATGGGCGTTCGTTACCTTGCTCCCGGGCGCATGCTACGGCTGGGGCTAGATCAAGATGCCTACGATTTTGTCAAATGGCACGAAACGACGGGGAGTCGAGATGATTACGATTGGGGTGATATGAGCTTGGGGTTTCTAGATGTCAAGAATGCAGACGCCTTCGAGCCGGTAGACTACCTATGCGGACGCTTTCCTACGCTCTACTTCGTTATCTCAATTACACTGCTAAAAATCAAACTGCTTTTGGACTTACGGGCATTGCAAAATTCGATACGCGCGGTTGGCAGCAAAGTACCAGCCGAAATTCTCCACAACATCCAGAAGAATATCCCCCTTAGCCCGATCATTACGGGAAACAGGACCATTCTCGATCGCAGGGATCATGCGGAACCGATCAAGCAGGTCACTGCACAAGTCGGAACCTTGTACAGGGTTGCTAAAGAGACGAATAAGTTTTTCTGGCCTGCTCTCCTGGAACCTAGTGACCATTTATCGGCGATGCCAGAAGCGTACTCCAGTGGGAGTGTGGAGGAGATGCAATTGGCGCTGAAGTACAATTACGATGCATGGATTGAGACTCCCGGGGCAATCGACATTATCAAGGAATTCCACCCCGGTGCTGGGGTGCCCCCCTTTTAAAAACACGTTTCCCGGGGCCCCCCTTTTGCACATTGCTTTTGCTTGAATCTTACACCTGTTTTTATATGATATCTCCTAGTCCCTCACATATCCCCCCTGAATCCCCCCCCCCCCCCCCCCCCAAAGAATACTCCGAGCGCTCCGCCCTCCTATTTTTCCTAAAAATATCACTTCTCCCCCCACCCTCTCTACCC
>JANTQE010000009.1:52292-157602 GCA_032988195.1 Arachnomyces sp. PD_36 | reverse complement strand
CCAAAGCTCTTCCCGGAGCCCCCACCCCTTCTTTCTGCGGGCACCCCCCCAAAAGCCGGGTTTTTTTTTTTTTTGGGCCTTTTTCCCCCCCCCCCCCCCCCAAAATTCTTCTTGCAGTTCTACCTACATTAACATCGGATTGCACCTGAAAGGGTCGTCAGTTGAGGGATGGCAAGAAAGCCTGTCCTATCTAGCTCGACGAATTCATTATCATCTAATAGTGAGCCTAACGGAAGTCACCAGAGAAGAGTTGAAGAGGTGGTGGTGCCCACCGCATCTTTCTTCAGCGTCCGGCTCTCAGCATTCAGGGGAAAGACGAATTTTGGGACAAGCCGTCCAGTCGGAAATCTTTTCAACCCGAAACCCAATGGGGAAGCTTCCTGGCGTTTTTGCTTCCACTGCTCGTGAAATGTTCTACACTTTCGTGTACCATTTCGTGCCGTGTTGAGATCGTTCAGATCTTGATCTTGATCAGCCCGAGTTCTTCAATGATGGCCCATGGGCTGATGCCTGACCATTCCTCCAGCCAGCCATCACTACTCTCTTCCCCCGAACGGAAAGATAAGATAGGAGAAAAGGGGAGAGATGAACCAAAAAAACATGAGGCGTTGCCAACGCACCCAGCCCGGGGGGTTCGGTTTTTGATGAAGTACTTAATCGTTCTCCTCGCTGCCCGTTCAGAGACGGTCTTCTTCCCTCCATGACCACATTTATTTTTGAAAGAATCTGTGTCTCCACGATGAGGATGTTCTCTTCGAAGATCCATGGCAGCTTTCTAAGTTTGATCTTGGGGCTGGTAACGGCTACCCAGGGTGCCCAGCTCGTTCGCCATGATAATTCGTTTGTCCCAAACCATGTTCTTCGTGTCACCGCTGAGGATTATAGCCAAGCATGCATGGAGAGGTACTCAGTCTTAGTCAATGGCTCGTTTCCGGGTCCCGAATTGCGCCTCCAAGAGGATGAAACGAGTTGGATCCGAGTCTATAACGATATGGAGGACGCGAACGTTACAATGGTAAACAATCGACCATCGGTATTTAATGATACTTCTGCGTGCTGACAAGAGTAACAGCATTGGCATGGTCTCACCGCGTTTACTGCTCCCTTCTCCGACGGCACGCCCGCGGCAAGTCAGTGGCCTATCCCTCCAGGCCACTTCTTTGACTACGAAGTCCACCCCGAAGCAGGTTATGCAGGAACCTACTTCTACCACTCACATATTGGCTTCCAAGCGGTCTCTGCTGCGGGACCGCTCATTGTGGAAGCAGCCGAACCTCCCCCATACGAGTATGATGAGGAGCGCATCATCGCTCTATCTGACTTCTTCCTTAAAACAGACGAGGAAATTGAAGAGGGTCTTACGTCCAGCAACTTTGAGTGGAGCGGCGACTCATTGGCTATTCTGGTGAATGGCAAAGGCCTCCCGGCAGGTGGCTCTACAGGATCCTGTGAACTAGCTGCCATCGACATCGAGCCTGGCAAGACATATCGCCTGAGATTCATTGGTGCCACAGCTCTGTCTTTTCTTTGGGTGGGTCTCGAGGGCCATGAGATGTCTATTATCGAAGCCGACGGCCATTATACTCAACCCGTGGAGTCCGAGTTTTTGCAAATTGGAAGTGGCCAGAGATACAGTGTACTTCTAAAGGCTAAGACAGAGGAGGAGTTGCAAGAATCGGACAAGCAGCATTTCTACCTCCAAATGTCAACACTGGAGGACCCGAACAAGTTAACCTCCTTCGCAGTCTTGCAGTACCCTTCCAGCAACCCTGCCGATTTGACGACAACCCCCTCGTCTCCTCCATTTCCTGAACCCACATTAACGAGTGGATGGCTTGACTACGAGTTGCAACCGTTGAACCCAGACCCCGACTTTCCGACCTTGGAAGAAGTGACCCGTCGGATCATCATCACAGCCCATCAAAATGTCAGCGATCATATCGTATGGCTTCAGAGCGGTTACGACTGGGTGGAAACTTTCCCCAGTTCCCCGTATCTGGTCGACATGTACAAGGGCAAACTCGACCTCGATGCTATATACGACAGAGCGATCTCCAACGGTAACGGATTTGACAACATCACCCGCATCTTCCCGGCCCAAATGGACGAAGTTATTGAGATCATTTGGCAAAACCAAGGTGGCGTATCAGATGGCAGTGTTCAGAGTCACCCTTTCCACGGCCATGGCAGGCACTTCTACGACATTGGAGGTGGTGATGGGTCGTACGACGTTGACAAGAATGAGGAGCGCCTCAAGAACAGCGAGCCAGTTACCCGTGACACGACCATGCTATACGGCTACAGGACCAAGACGGACCCTCTCGCACCTTCTGGTTGGAGAGGGTGGCGGTTGAGAGTCACCGATGCGGGTGTGTGGATGATGCACTGTCATATCCTTCATCACATGGTGATGGGGATGCAGACTGTCTTTATATTTGGAAATGAGGAGGATATCGCGAGTCAATCCGGGCCTGTTAATGATGGTTACTTGACTTATGGTGGCGACTCGGTTGGTAATGATGGCCGTGCACCTGTCGTTCGACACTTTTTTGGCCAAGGCAATGCACGCTTTCGAAGGAGTAGCTGGGCACGGTGATTTACAGAAGATATCAGAAATCTCCTTGCTAGGAGCAGCTCAAATTATGGCTATCCTTTCCCCTTGCGGGTGAGGCCGGGACGTCAGGTCCGCACTCTGGAAGATCGAAGTGGAGCTATGTACATACTAACTGGGGACGCAACGATCAAAAAAATGGGTAGAGTGATCTCATAGTTAGTATAGAACTTGTTGTATGCTTATAATCAGGATTATTCTCTATATACATGTCAGCCTCTGCTCTAGGGCTCCTTTTTTATATCTCCTACAATACACGTGACCATTTGTTCCTCGTCGCCGTGATCGGAGAAATCTCTTGGTGCCTTTCAACCCCCGCAGAACAAGCAGACCGCGGGGCATTTTATCCCCTGTGGCGAACTAACCACTGATTCCTGCAGTCTACAGGACGGTCAGGAATATAGCTTAGATTGTGACTACTATATCCCTAGCAGGTTCCTCCCATAACTTTTTATTCCGGTAAACAACAAAAAAAGGGTGTATAAAAAGGTCATACAACTGCAACAATGGGGTCTACCAACAACCTGCCTGCAATGCAGACGAAGCCGAAGATCGTCTTCTTCACTGATTTCGATGGCACTATTACACTGAAAGATAGTATGCCGTGTCCCCGGGGATTCCCTCTCCAATAAGAAAGATACAATGGCTGAGAGTTAACGGGATATTTCCGCACGAACAGGCAATGACTTCATGGTACGTGCTGGACATTCTGGCTATATCTTTGGGGATAGAAGTATGTACTTATCGTGTCTCAATTACAGACCGATAACCTAGGCTACGGCCAGAAGCGACGCCGTGAGCTCAATCTAGCTGTTCTGGAAGATAAGATGAGTTTCCGGTATGCCCATTCATCACTAGATACGCCATCGCTTCTACCGCGGTAAACGAACCGAAACTGACACACTTGTGCCTTTTCTTTTCCAGAGACTCTTTCCAGGACATGCTAGACAGCGTCAAAAACCCCTATGATGAATGCATCCGTATTCTCTGCGAGAACATGAAGCTCGACCCATACTTCGCCGAATTCTACGCCTGGGCCAAGGAACACAATGTACCCATTGTTATTCTCTCTTCGGGCATGGTACCGATTATTCATGCGCTGCTTGTCTCGCTACTCGGCCACGAGCCAGATCATATCCAGATCGTCGCAAATACTGTGAAGGGCAGGGATGGGAAGGATATCAACTCTGAGGGTGGATGGGAGATTGTATTCCATGATGAGAGGTGAGCGCTGCACGGATCCCGCCCCGAGCACGACTGCTATATGTGCTAACGGTATGGAATCGATTATAGTCATTTCGGCCACGACAAGTCCCTTGAAATCAAGCCCTACGCTGCTCTGCCAGAAAATGAGCGCCCAGTGCTCCTATACGCCGGTGACGGCGTCTCAGATCTGTCGGCCGCTTCGCAAACGGATCTCTTATTCGCAAAGAAGGGTCATGGTATGCACAGACTATATCCACTTACCCCCTGATCTCATATTCGTTGGGGAAAAATTAATTGGGCTTTTCCCTTGTATCTAGATCTTGTGACCTACTGCCAACGCGAGAACATGCCCTTTACTCTCTTTGAGGATTGGTCCTCCATCCTCGCGACTACGAAGGAGATCTACGAGGGAAAGACGGACCCCAAATCGGTTGCTGAAGACCAGAAGAAAGAGCTATCCTAGATTACTCGATACTATTTTCGAGCGCTGTTTGTTATTAGACACGTTCTCGTGAAGACTTTAAAACGATGGGACGGGATATATATTGTTTTCGTGGTATGCCTCGAAACAGAGAACAGTCCACATTTCTCTTTGCATAAAAGAAGATGGGGTAAGCAAATATATAGAGGTTGGTTCATCTATAGAGCTAGAAATAGATTCTATTCTCTTGTTGACACTATGTGCCGCTTTTCTACTCCCTACGACTGGTACCTCATGCCATGCATAGAATACCGTGATAGTCTATATTGGCTACGACAACTTCGAACTCATTCGCCGCAACGATAGCAATTCCCCTCTTGCTAGGGAAATATTCCAAAAGCTTCCCAATAGCGAAAACTCCGAGGGTTTGAAATTCGAAATCTCAAAAAAAAAAAAAAAGGATATGAGAGCGACGCGATTCGAACGCGCGCGGGCGGACCCACTGCGGAGGTTTGATTACCTAAACACAGCGCCATAGACCACTCGGCCACACTCCCATGAGTCGTTGTTGTTGTTTGACTTGCTCACAAAGAATACTTAGACACACTTTGACAAATACATCTAAAATATATTGAAGTTTTCGATAACACACGATCAGAACGACTACATAGTAAATATCTTTCACTGACAAAGACTATCTAGATGCCCGGAATTCGTTCAGTCTTTCTCGAAGCGAAAGCGTACTCAATTCTCGCAATCAGGAGACACTCTTTCTATTGCCGCGCCACTGATACATGTCCTCCCTCCCGTTGATTCTATCAACCTACCAAATGTTCAATGCCCCCTGAGTCTGTTTCCATCGCACGTATTCCAGGCCACTCATACTTAATTGAGTCAGCGCATGATTGGGACCAAGTGTCTTCCTTCGTCCATCCGCAGCCTTTTTAAACCAAGTCTTCGCTTCAGCATATTTTCCTTGCCCGGATAACATGCAAGCCACATTATGGGTGGCTGATAATGTAAGCTGATGTTTAGGACCGAGGGCGTTCTTCAGTTTCACGGCCGCCCCTCTGGTGTATATCTCTGACTCGATGTGCTTCCCCTGCTTTTCAAGGATATATCCATATCCCAAGCTGATAAGGCTGACGAGAGTTGTTTCATGCATAGACCCGGATGTTGTCTCTCGCCCCTTCATTGCCTTTCTAAACCACCCCTCTGCTTCCACGAACCGGTTCTGCCGTGAAAGCACCCAACCCACATTATAAATAGCTGTTAACGTAATCCAGTGTTTGGAACCTAAGGCTTTCTCTAGCCCGGTGGCCGCCTTTCTGTAGTATTCCTCCGACTCCGCATATCTCCCGAGCCGTGCAAGCACATGTCCCAAGTCGACGAGGCTTAACAACGTTTGTGCATGCAAAGGTCCAAGAGTCTTCTCTCGCCCCTCCATGGCCTTTCTGTACCACATCTCTGCTTCCACGAAGTTATCCTGCATCGAAAGTGCCCACCCTAACCCCTGGATACCCGAAAGCGTATTGTCATCACCCGGCCCAAGCACTTTCTCCCGTGCCGATACCAGTCTCCTATACCACATCTCGGAATCCAGATACTTTCCCTGTTCTGACAGAATCCACGCCACATCATGCGCACTGACCAAGGTATCCGGATGCTCGAATCCCAGTATCTTCTCCTGCTCCTTCAACGCTAGCCTGCTGTACTTCTCGGACTCGGCGAGTTTCCCTCGCTTTCCTAATACGGCGCCTAGTGTGCTAAGAGCTTCGAGGGTCCTTTCATGCGTGGGTCCAAGAGTTTTCTCTCGACTCTTTGCTAGCTCTCTGTACGTTGCTTCTGATTGTGCGAGTTTCTTGTCATTCTCGAACGTCCCGTCTCCAAGTATGGGGAACTTCATTGTAAAAATTTCCGGCGTAGCAGTTTTTTTATCAGCCAAATTTTGTCGGCTAGTCTGGTGACCGGTTGCCTCATTGTATGAGGGAGGTAGAGTATCTGTAGAAAAGTGGTGCGTCTCGCTGCGCGAGAGGGTCGATTTTTTGTTCCCCATTATGTTGGATTGAGAATTGGGCTAAGATGAATAGGAGGGAAAGGGAAGGCCCTTCCCTTCCCTTTATATACATAATGCAAACTCTCGTTGCGAGAATGAGTCAAAAGGAGTCAGTGACGGGAAAAAACGTCACAGTGACACTGAGATTCAACCATATGAAAGAGTTCTCAGATAATGTTTTTCAACAATAAACAAGAAACCCTCGAACATCATAGATGAGGTCGTTCAAAATGAAATCTATTCAGGTTCTTTTTTGGGACATAACGCCTTGACATCATCCCTCATTCATAAATACACTCAGATTCAATCTTCAAGACCAATCCAAACCCCTTCCCCGTCATCGCTACCCTCACCACCGGCGTCATCCATATTTTGATCATCATCATGACCTCTCCTATTCACAAACTCACCACTAGATATCGCTTTCGCCTTCCCACCCATCACGGGCTTCGAAAGTAAATACTCCAACGAATAGATATTATTCTCCGCTAACCTCTTCAAATCATCCCTAATCTCATCCACTGCCCTCTGGATCGCTCTCAGCTCTGGCGCAAAGGTACCGGAATTATCCTTCAGATAGCGACCATGGATGCTTAAAAGGGACTCTATCCAGCGCATGTTGAATTCAAGATGGGGAGTTTCGTCTGTAGCTGTGGCCACGAAGCGGAGGAGGCGGGGGATGTAGACTGTTGGGAGGGAACGGACGATATGTGGGATGTCTTGCGAGGGGATGGATTCGTATACTGTGCGGATTAGGGAGGCTTCGTTGAGGCGGAAGGACATTATTAGGGCTTTGAGGAAGGAGGGGTTGTCGGTGGGTTCTTCGTTGGTGGAGGATGTGGTGGTGGTGGATGTAGATTTTGAAGCTTCGAGAGTGGCGAGGATGCTGGCTGGTGTGATAGAGATGTCGAGATCAAATGGGTCGAAGACGAGTGTGGTGTCGAGGCTGTAGATTAATAGACCTTCTGTCGAGCAAGCACAGAAGGAGCGTCCTGTAGGTGCGAACGCGACGGCAGTTACGCGCACCTCAGGACGAGTTGTGCGAGCTGCAGCATCTCCGCGACGGACACCGGGCATGGTACGGTCGATTCGGTCCTCGAGGTCGGAGGCTTCTCCAGTGTCGTCGATAAGACCTCGTGGACCGGCTTCAGTCATGTCTCGACTGTTAAGGAATTCTTGCGTGCCCTCAATAGATGTATTGACCGAAACAGTGTACTTCTTTATTAAGGAGCCCGTTCCAACATCGTATAAGCAGATATACTTGCTGTTTCCTCCAGCAAGGAGGCAGCTTCCATCTGCGCTGTAAGTAATTGTGTTAAAAGATTTTGTGCCAGCAACATTCGCTGCTGTTCGGCGATCCGAGACTTTGCGCCCACCAGAAACGTCGCGACGGCCGTCAATTCCGGCTTCCTGAACAGCGTCTGAAACTGACCAGAATGTAAGTTGACCGTCGAGCGTAGACGCTGCGATTTGTTTTCCATCGGGCCGGAATGCAACGCTTAA
The DNA here is from genome assembly GCA_032988195.1 of Arachnomyces sp. PD_36. Lineage (NCBI taxonomy): Eukaryota > Fungi > Ascomycota > Eurotiomycetes > Onygenales > Arachnomycetaceae > Arachnomyces > Arachnomyces sp. PD_36. The sequence continues at coordinate 149,805 of JANTQE010000009.1, read as the reverse complement.
AACATCAGACTGAAGCTGCAGAGGCTCGCTGGTCTGGCTTCGCCCGAAAATGCTCCATACTCGTACTGTATTGTCCCAGCTTCCACTGACAACGTGGCTCCCGTCGGCAGCAAAAGCAAGAGAGGATATTGGCCCTTCGTGACCAGATAACTGGTCTAGAAGCTGGCCCGTCTGGACAGACCAGACATGGATGTCAAAGGAATCGTGAGAACCAGCACATACTACCTCACCGCTCGGGTCTACTGCCAGTGCTGAGAATGACAACCTCGATGGCGCTGTAAATGTTCGGAAATTTCGATACCGTATTAAATCCCATGCTCTGATAGATCCATCCAGCGACGAGGTAAATAGTACATTTCCCCGTTTGGCAAACTCGCAGTCCGTGACACCGCTGGAGTGTTCGGTGAAAGTAACTATACAGAAACCGGAGTTGACATCCCATACTTTAATTTTACCGTCGTCGGCAGCTGTGATTATCCGTTGGCTATCAGGGGAATAGACCAAGGCGTTCATGGAATCAAAATGACCCTGTTGCTTCAAGATGTAGGACTCTGACTGCCATTCCCAGACAAGTAGTTGTCCCATCTTTGATGAACCGAATGCAAGCCATTCCCCTGAATTGTTGACAGTGACGAAGTCAATATTTGATTGTGAAACACTGTACACTGGTTAGTCCTAGTCACCAAGGCGAGGAGGTAGTGATATTACCTGAGAAGATGTATGGTGTTGAAATCGGGCATCTCGTAGAGCCCAAAAAGGCCATTCGAGAAACCGACGACTAGGAGATTTGTGACGGCGTGGTAAGAAGCACAGGTGACTTTAGCATTGTTTTGCATAAAATAATCCTTCTTGACTATTCTCCATCGCATATCTGACTCTTCTTCCATAGAGTCTGGGTCCGTCACTCTGGTAACGTATTCCCATCGGAACAGAGCACCATCCTGGCTAACAGTATAGATCTAGCCATTCGTTAGTTTCTAGCCCCCTAATTTTGAAATAAAACTCCTTACCGCTTCCTGGTTTTCGGTAAACCATGCATTCTTGACACCCTCCCTGTGGCCTGAGAGGGTAGTAGGTTCAAAGCCTTCTTCCGGGTCCAAACTCCATATCCTTGCAGTTAAATCCTTGGAAGCTGTCAAGAAGAATCTCGAATCGCTAGACCAATGGATGCTCTGAACCGTGTCATAATGACCCGCATGGTCATGGTGAAGGACGAATGGCGCAAATTCAAGCTCCCCGGAACCATCTGCTCCTGGAGTCGAAGGTGTCTGCCAGACCTGAACCCGTCTCCCTACCCCCACCGCAAAGTGTCGACCAGACGGTGAGAACGAAAGTGCAGAGACGGGTGATTTGAAAGAGAAATGGTGTATTGAGATTCGTCGGGGGAAGTTTGTGAGGATAGCTCTGCCGTTTTCGTCGACCGAGAGGAGGAGGTTGCCTTTGGGAGAGAGGTCGATCTGTGCGATATTCGTGCGGTGCGAAAAGGGAAGTGTATATGATTTATTACTGCTTTTTATTAGCGGGCTGAGCTATAGAGCAAACAATTGGGATGAGAGTATCTCCTACTTCACAAGGTCAAAAACAGAGACCCTATTTCCAACGGGGGAGAGCAAGCATGTGCCATCGGGGGTGAAGAGAAGGTTTCCTTTGCGGTAAACAGTCCCCAAAAGGTTGGAGAACTACACAATGGTTAGATATTAGACAATGATAGATATAGGAAGACCTGTAGCATATCAACCCACCTTGAAATCCGTCTTCATGATCAATTAATGTCCCCCATCACAATCCTCGCTGGCGCATCTTGATCTTCATCGTCTATCGCGACTTTTTTTTTTATCAAAAAATATTCGGAAAAACCGGAGAAAAAAGCAAAAAGATAATCCGAACACCGAGGGAAAGAAACTCCGAGCGCTAGTCCCATTATAGTCTAGCACGATCTGGGGCTCTTTTCCCTCGCTCTGATTGGCCATCAACGCTTTTCAGGGGAAGAAAAGCAAAAAAAGCAAAAAAAGGAGAGAGAGACTTCAACCCTTTTTGGAAATCGAAAGAAAGAAAGAAAGAAAGCGAAAAGAAGTTGAAGTTGCTCTCTTCCTTCAACAACATCCACTCCGACTATTCTACCACGATCAAGCCATCTCAATTCTCAGGGTTACTCTCCCTGTTCTCTTCATTCGTCTCTTCTCGCACTCCTCGCTCTTTTTAAGACCAGTCGGTGGTGTTTAACCCGTTGACTTGCCCGCCTTCGCAATGGCTCCAGCAACCTCAGAAACCGCTTCCCCCATCGGGATTGCTAATGTGAGTTGAACCTGACCTGATAGCTCGCATGGCGAATCTTTACTGACAGATCTGATGATATAGCTCCCAAATCAACGGTACGCCCCTACAATCCAATTGCAATCGGTCAACATCCGTGGTTCACCGCTAACAAACATCACCATGTAGACACAAGATTGTCGCGAAAAGGGGGGCTGCCTTCACTATTATGGTAATAACATCAATGGAACGCTCGACTGGGGATTGCCTACTAACTGCGCATATACAGGTTGCCGGTGAATCAGGACTAGGAAAGACAACATTCATCAACACGCTCTTTTCCACAACCATTAAGAACTACGCCGACCACAAGCGTCGACACGCCAAGCAAGTCGACAAGACCGTCGAGATTGAAATTACCAAGGCTGAGTTGGAAGAGAAGTTTTTCAAGGGTAATAATATACCGACAACCCACTCTGCGATTGGCATCTGACATCTCGCGTGTTTTAGTCCGCCTTACTGTTATTGATACCCCTGGTTTCGGCGACTATGTCAACAACCGCGACTCCTGGATGCCCATCATCGAATTCCTCGACGACCAGCATGAATCCTACATGTTGCAGGAGCAACAACCCCGCCGTGTCGACAAAATCGACCTCCGTGTTCACGCCTGCCTGTACTTTATCAGACCCACTGGACACACCTTGAAGCCTCTCGATATCGAAGTCATGAAGCGCCTGAGCTCCCGTGTCAACCTTATCCCTGTTGTTGCGAAGGCCGATACCTTGAGCCCTTCAGATTTGACTATCTTTAAGCAGAGGGTAAGGATACATCGTTTCGCATGGTTTCTCTTTTTTTTCGCAGGACTGACGAATTATACCTAGATTCGCGCCGTTATCGAAGCCCAGGGTATTAAGATCTACCAGCCACCTGTTGAGGAGGATGATGAACACGCAGCTCTCCACGCACGAAGCTTGATGGCTGCTATGCCTTTCTCTGTTATCGGATCCGAGAAGGACGTCAAGACTGGCGATGGCCACGTTGTCAAGGGCCGTCAATACGCATGGGGTGTTGCTGAAGTCGAGAACGAAGACCACTGCGATTTCAAGAAGCTTCGCTCCATTCTTATCCGAACCCACATGCTTGATCTCATCCACACGACTGAGGAGTCCCACTACGAAGCTTACCGTGCGTTGCAAATGGAGACAAGGAAGTTCGGAGAGGCCCGACCAAGGAAGTTGGACAACCCGAAGTTCAAGGAAGAGGAAGAGAACTTGAGGAAGCGCTTCACCGAGCAGGTCAAGGTCGAGGAACAAAGGTTCAGACACTGGGAGCAGAAGTTGATCTCGGAGAGAGATCGCTTGAACAAGGATTTGGAGAGCACTCACGCAGCGTACGTCACCCCTCTTGAACTAATGGACTGTTACACCGTACTGACTATCTATGTAGTATCAAGAACCTCGAGCAAGAACTCGAGCAGATGCAGGGATCCGCTGTGCGAAGCCATGGCCGTCGTTAAGGGTTTTCTATTTCGGGCGCGTGCTGAGATACTTGAAAGTCTACTTGGCACAACGCCATTGCTCTCAATCCAGAGCTCCTGGGATCGTTTTCACAGGTTCTATCCCCAGCTGGTGAAGGCTAGAATGCGTTGCGCGGGTGCCGGTGTGGATTGGGTTTTCTTTTCTGTTGCAGTTTATCTACCTCTGCGTGGTTCTTTAGGTCATTGATAATAACTACCCCCCTTTTCGTCTTTCAATAGCGTATTAAATTCAGATCTTAATCTCTTGACATTTAATCGGCTTGAAGATTCTCGTGAAAACTCATCTATTATCTCCGTCGTAAGTCCATGCGTTTGTGGGGGTCATCGTGTAGAGCTGCAAGGATCCTTTAAACCCCAATTCAGCAATCAACTTTTCTCCAAGTCAATCTTTCTCAACAATGCCGCTGTAGCTTCAATGTCTCCCAAAAACTTCCCAACCACTCTTCGGCACACTCTCAAGACACATAATGGTATTCTCCCATAATCCCAGACCTCCAACGAGAACCCGAAGCTAACCCTCTCTTACCCAGGACCCGTCAACTGCCTCACCTTCTCCAGCTACCCGGGAACCTACCTCCTAACCGGGTCCTCCGACCGCTCCATCCACCTCTCCCGCGCCCTCCCATCCTCCTCTTCCTCCTCTCAAAACGAACCCCCCACCTCATCAGCCCCAATCCAAAAATACGAAGCTCACGGCTACACAGTGCTCGACCTCGCGGTCGCGGCCGACAATGCGCGGTTCACGAGCGTAGGTGGGGATAGACAGGTTTTTCTATGGGATGTTGAGACGGGGGGAACGGTGAAGAGGTGGGCGGGGCATGCGTCGAGGGTTGAGGCGGTGGAGTTTGCGGGGGAGGGGGATTCGGTTGTTGTTTCTGGTACGTAGCTATCATAGGGGTTGGGATGTTAATTGATTGATTGATGGATTGCTTGCTATTATACTCAATAGGAGGCGAGGGTGAAAGCTAACAGCATAAACAGGAAGCGCAGACACAACCGTCAACCTCTGGGACACACGCTCCAACTCTACGAAACCAATCCAATCCCTCACTGAAGCAACTGATACCGTTTCCTCCCTCCACGTCCACATGCCGACCTACTCAATAGCTGCGGGCAGCTACGACGGCCGCGTCCGCATCTACGATTTACGGAATGGTGTGACGAAAGTAGATGTTATAGGGCACCCGGTTACGAGTGTGCGCTTCTCGCAGGATGGGAATGCGGTGCTGGTTTCTAGTTTGGATGGGTGGATACGGATGATTGATAGGGAGGATGGGAAGGTGTTGAAAGGGTTTGGGGGTGGGGAAGGCAATGGGAATGGGGAGAAGAAGGCCAGATATCGGAATAAAGAGCTGAGAATTCGGTCTGTTTTTGCGCAGAGGGATGGGACTGTGCTTAGTGGGAGTGAGGCTAGTGATGTCGATGCGAGGAGTATGGAGGCTTCTATATTCGCGTGGGATGTGCTAAGTGCGGAGGTTGTTGCGACTGTGAGAGCGGGCGAGGGTGTTAAGGCTGTTAGCTCGGTGGCGTGGAATGAGGCTGGGAAGTGTTGGGCTGCGAGTTGCTCTGATGGTATGGGAGTTCAGCATCTTATTTCAATATGTCTTTCCCTCTGAGGTCGATATGCTAATTCTTACCACAGCTTCTGGATCCGTCAAAATCTTCGGCTGAATTACTACACCTGAGAGCCTAGGAGGACCTAAACGTCACAGGACGGCCCCCTGCCATGAAATTGCTCTATGCATGGATTTAGGAAGCCTTTGTGCCATTCTTTGAGCTGCCTCTTAGCCCATTGAAGTGCAACGCCCAGGAGGGGGTTCCTCGACTTGGCAAGAGAACCACACTCATACCAGGCCCGGTGAAGTATGCATCTTATGTATTCCCTCAATTCCGAGGGATAAGTTGGACTGACTTTGGAATAGCGTTATCACAAGCATCACATGAGGCCATTAAATGTACCTTCAGCTTCTATAGCGAAGTACTGCGCGAGAATTATCCACATGCGGTGCACACTACTTGAATAGGGGATGGATGGAATTCTAGCTCCGTACCAAAAGGTACCTAGTCTTCAATATCAACTCAAGGCAAGCTCCTCATCGTGGGAGCTTATTCTAATTCATTTCAAATGCTGATTTTCATTCAGTCGTTATGCATTCATTTTGTTATTTTACATATCGATGACCCCCGGTTGATGCAATATAAACCCCATCTCGGCTGGTGTGACTTCAGAGATAGTAAAAATAAGGGAAGGGTTAGATGGGAGGAGAACGGCCATGCTGCTTTTCCCCTCCGATGCATGGGAAACAAAAGAAACCTATTTTCCAATGCAAATGGGGAACTCCAACCCATATGACTTTTCATCCCCATCCAGCTTTCCTAATTTTTCAAAGAGAACCTCACTCCTTAATCTTAGGCAAAAGCCCACTCTCAGCATCTAAAGCAGCCTTGGCACGCCCAAGCTCCCTCTCATCCACAATCACCGTGCCAGCTCTCACAGTACTCAAAAAACTGATTTCCACAGGATCAGTTGGAGGCGGATGCAGAGGCACATCCAATGGGAAAGCCTTCCCTGCATCTCGATCTGGAGGAGCGCTCCCATAACCATAATCCTCACTCGCGCGGCGACTACGAGTAGCCACTGCCAATTTACTAGCAACTCCGCAAACGACGCCCGAAGCTTCGAGGGGGAGTTCCCTAAGGTCCAGAATTATAGGAACGAGGGTGTCGCTCTTTGATCCAAGGAGGAGGTTACATTCATCATCACCTGCTCGAGTTGTGGAACTTGCCGAGCCACAGGAGGAAGTCGTGTCGAGGAAGAAACGTGGGAGGAGGCGAGTTTCGAGGAGGATAGAGGCTGAGGGGTCGGTGGGAGTTATTGTGAAAGAGAGGAATCGTGGGTTATCGAGGACTAGGGTTGTGGTTAATCCTGGGCGGAGGATGGAGAAGGAGGTGAACCTGTTAGGGTAGCGGTGGTGAGCCGCGCATTGGACAAGGCGGAGGCTCTTGTCGACTTTTGGGTGGATGTTGCGGTTGCGGAGGTTTTCGAAGGTGCGGGTTTCTAGTTCGGGGAGCGTGGAGGGAGCGTGGTAGCTTTCTAGAGGGTATTGAGTTATTGGAGAGGGTGGGTTGGAGCAGTGGTAGTCGGGAGCACCGTTGCTGGTTAAACGGTCTCCAGAGGCTTCAACTGTGAAGCCTCTGCCTTGGAGAGCTGAGATCACCTGGCCTTTCGAGTGGAATGGGACTAGGATATAATCGGAGAAGTAGGTAGATATGAAAAGGATGGAGCTACATGATTGGTCAGTATCTTGTTTTCTTGGGTGTCCTTTTCAGAGTATGGTAAGGGGAATATAGAGGAGTGGTTATACTGACATTCCAGCCATAGCCAACGGACTAGATAATTCCAACACACGCTGACCCGCATCCAGTCCTTCGCCATCTATCTGCATGGCGATAAAATCCTCCTCGCTGATCGAGACACGCTCCCCATTTGCAGAAGTCTCACCGATTTGCTCGATTATAGGGGCGAAGTACATATCCGCAAGTTTCCTTGAGCACACAATGGAACACTCCACTGGCGTAATTGAAAGGTTCAAAAACGCAGTATGACCCGAATCTGACGAATCCTCTTCTGGGAGTTCGAAGTCCTCTCCTTCCTCGTCATCGTCCTGCTCGCCTTCCATGACAGGGACTTCATGGAAGATCAGCCTCAGAATGGGCTGGAGGTAGAGAGGATATAAGTCCAAGGGTATATGAATGAGCACAAGGCGGTCATCCTGGATTTTTATTTCAGAGGTTAGCGAGAATCTCACTCTTTTCGCCATTTTGTAGTCGGACTTGTTGTGTCCGGGGGGGATTCGAGGCATGTCTGAGGCAGGTGGGGAAAGAAATGATAGATAGACTTGAGGCAAGCCGCACGGGTTAATGTGAAAAGAAACAAAGTAAACAAGAATATCTGTGTTCTTACCATTATTTGAACCTGTCCTGATATGAGGGGAAATGCTTGCGACATCGTGTTGTTTTGAGGGGGGTTTCGGCGTTGAGAGCCCTTGGGTTGTGTGAATGGGACAGAAGTTGGCGTGCTCAGTTATTTAAAACAAAGGATGTGCCTTCTTGTATAATGCTCGTGCTTAACGATCCTCTATACCTAAGATACCTCTTGCTTGGTTCCGGGAATTTCAGTCCTGAGTACGGCTAGATTGGCTGGCGTGCTAGAGGTAGGTAAAAGGCACGGGCACAAACACGGAGTGGAGCGGACGCGGAGCGGGTTTTGCGAGCGGGTAAATAACAAATGCCCACTGGAGATGGGAGGGCTTAAAAGGTGGAATTTGGCGATTGTTCGCCGCTAGCACAAACAAGATATGACTATGATGTGCCTTTCCCCCTTTGTCTGATGTTCAGCCCAGTCCTTTCTATCGTTGCCTCTGCCTTTCTCGCCTCACAGGAAAAATTCTATAACCTGTCTTTCCCTTCCTGTCCCTATCTTCTTTAAACAGTATTCGCAGCACCTATTAACAAAACGATGACGTGAGAACCAGCGAGCAGGAAACGGGGAGAGAAACCCCAACAAAGAGCTTCTCTGAAGAGTTGAATAGAAACCCACACGCATGAATAAAAAAGCCAATCTAGACCAAGTAAGATCCCTTAACGAGAAGAAACCCACACAGGTGCCTGCGCAAGATCACAAGTTGAGGAAAAATGAAAGAAATGAGGAAAAGAAGACCCGGCAAATAGGGGGAGAGGGGACGTAGAATATCAGCGTCGACAAAATATTCCTCGTTCGGCGTGGCTAGTCCCTTTTCCAAAGAATCCGTTATTGCGGGTTTCCCTGGGCTCCGTGTTGCTCAGCGGTTCGTCAAATCGATCCTGCAGGTTCCTTTCCTGATATTAAGGGCCTATCCGAAGACTGATCCACGCCACGCCACCAACGAGACAGCAGATTTTCGCTGTGTCTAGTTCTTCGACGAGAGCTATATCTGCGCCAGTAAGGTGTAAACCAGGCACAGAAATGTGGCAGTGGAATACTGTTTCTTCCCCTCGTCCTCTGTCGTACTCCCACGAGTTCGTAAAGAAAGGGATTGGGATGTTGGATAACGACGCGACGCCGGTGCAACCGCCGTGGGGTATAATATTCGGAGAATAATTATAGTAATAAATTAATAGCAAAACGTTAGCCAATTGCGGCGAGAAATTGTTTTTTGATTCGTCTTTTTGTCGGAATTCGGGATTCAGGGTCCAATATAAAGGATTTCTGACACCGTCGTGGGTCGTTCCGTTCACCTGGTGAGCTCTCTTCCTTTCTTATCTCTTTGTATCGATTCCCCGCTCTTCCCCTGCCGGGGTCAATTATATCGGTGGAGAATCCTAGGACCTAGAGAGGGGGTGCAGCGGTGTCCCACAAAACTGGAAGGATATAGGTTCAAGAGGGGTTGGAGAGATAACGGCAGAACCAAATGTATTCTTACTGAGGAACAACCCGAGCAGTGGAATTATTGCAGTTTCATCTGATGCAGCTCGTCAAAAAGAGAAGGAAGAGATGGTGAGGCGAGAGTGAAGTCAGGTCAGAAACCCGACTTATGGTTATTGCTCATCATGAACCATGGGTCCAACGGAGAAGTGACGATCTCAACTGATGCTAATTGTCAATTTTATCAAGAGATTGAGTGATAAGCAGGAGGGGACAAATTCTAATTGATATTTTTATGGGACACAGCCAGCCAAATTGTGGCATTCAAGCTCGTGTGACATGTCACGTATTTTTTTTTGCTGTTGTGGCTCGGTTCCATCGTGGTCAAAGCGGTCCAGCAAGGTGGTTAACAAGGTATCAGTATAAGTCGGGCAATTCGAGTCGAGCGATTTGAGAAATCGGACGGGGCTATGTGAGCTCTTTCTTTCATATCTAGCTACATTTACATGTCATCATGCTTGAATTAGTCCGAATAGTCCCACTAACCCTGACGATTGCAGCAGTTTGGTACGATGTTGGGCAACGTACCTGGAAATGCTTTAGTTTGTGGTTCCATTCTGGAGAAGATGATGTGATAGGCAGGACCTCGCTGGAAGACACAGGAAGCCTGCATGCAAGTTTGGTTGCTGATGCGGTGTCCTCTGTATGGATGCAGGCCCCCATTACCAATGGTAAAGCACAATCGGTTTGAGCAAACTCGTCTGCATCAACGCTGGTGTGGGGAAATATTGCTGTCCTGGGACACCCAACCCTTTCTCCAAGAGTGCAAAACAAGATCTTTTTGAGTTGAGGACTCAGCTCTTCCATAAGACAAGACATCAACCCCCATGTTACGCTCAACCTGAAAGGCATATAACCTCAGAGACACTCGCCAACGCCAAATCTCGCCTAATTGAGGAATTTCTCGTCCATCGGCTTCGACTTGAAGTTTGAATAACCGAAAAAATAAAATTAATAAGCATAGATAAGATATGGGAAACTATTCCTTTCTGGTTCTAGCGTGGAAGGTGTTTGTGGGGAGAGTGGGGACTTACCGATACGAATGGAATTATGAACCAATAAATGAATAGAACACTCACACCTTCTGAGTTAAAGTATTTTAGAGTTTGGGCACCCAACCCAAAACATCTTATCAAGATACACACAGAGACGCGGTAGAACTCGCTTTGTACCGCCCTCTCGCATCATTAAAATATCGTGAGGGCTCGATCCCGAAGCTCTCTCGAGATGGTGCTCTGTAAAAGATTTACTGAAAATGGGGACTGTGGATCAGACAAACATGAAAAACCCTCGGGCAATAGCCTCCATGCTGGACCCTGTCTCCTTTCATCGTTCTTCCTGTCATCGCGCATCAAAATGTTTCTTTATACAGCCATACTATGATCCGGATTGGTGCCAGCGCACCAAAAACATTACGTTCCCCTCTTTTCACTCCTTCTTAAGCTCCGATATAGGCACGTGGAGAACAAATGCTGCGGGCATCGGGTCGTCTCATACTTTAGATTCGCAGGCATAAGGTGAACGCTTTTCAAGGATCAATGCACTCCGCATTTTTGTTGATTTCTCGGCTCTTTCATCCATGCCTATCCCATAACCTTCTCATCTCTTTCGTATTGCCGCTGAATGCGAATCAACGGCCTACATAGCGAGTCAGAACAAATTAGAGACTTCAGGTCCCCCTCGTCACCACCTGCCTTCGCCTCTTTACCCTCCGCATTCTTGATCGGCAGTTACATCACACCGCATATTCTAAAACAAAAGAAGATAAATAGAAGCATGAAGAAAAAGTGAATGCCGCATCGTTCATCGTGGGCCAATCGCTGACTGATAGATACCCAATGAACGCTTCATAGAATCATGCGATCCCCTTTTCAGACAAGAGATCTTCCTGAATTGGCTTGCAGCTGACTACTGGAATGATTCTTCTTCAATACTAAACAGACTAGAGACGCAAGCTGGGGTACATCTACAAAGAATGATGCCATGGCAAGAATCAATTGGAAGCATATTTGATACGCATGACGCCCTAGCTCGCAAAGGAAGAAGAGATGGAGGAATATCTTGAAGAACATGGTTCCCTTTCCCAATTGAATGGTAAATAGATCATTCCCGGCGCATTGTTCTCTAAATGACGACACTTCATTAAAAGGAATTCTCGCACATGATGTCTTTAACCCATCTCTAGGTGTTGAACCTCTGCGTTCCTTTAACAGTATTGAACCTTGTCAGATCCATTCTCCAACAAGGGGTTGGAGAGTGCAGACAAACAACATCTTACGCGAAATGTGCCCATTGCATTAGAGAGAGCAAATGGAAACTTCACCGTGTAGGTTGAGCAATCACCCTTAGAAAGGGATAGGGGGGTTTTAAAATGAGATCCACCGGCAGGCCCCAGGCCTTGCTATTCTGCAAGGCCTCGCACCTCCCAGCAAAAATGCCATTTCTTTTTTTTCTATACTAATCATTTCATGTAAACTCTTTCCACTCCCCTCTCCTCTGCAATATACCGTCGTTGCTGTACATTCCCATAACTCTTTGTCCCATGAGATCGGTGGATCTGAACGATGGGAAGAAAATCCGATTATTCACTTCTTTATATTCAGATCCATGACACCACACCATTCATAAATCTTGACCCACAGTACCGTCGCCAGCCATGATAATATACACACTTCAAGAACTCAAGTTGAGAACAACACGTAGTATCCACCACGCAGTATCCATCGGCAGTATTCACTACGCAGCTCCAAATGAAGCTCTCTGGCCTAGATCTGGCGCTCGATTATGCAACCGCCGCGCCACGGCCGTGGTTCCCTCTCCCGCGGCCCCTATAACCATTCGGATTGCCACGTCTACCACCCCGTCCACCCCGGCCTCTGGAATTCAAATCGGGAGGAGGGGGAACATTGTTGTGCGATTGAGGTCGGAAATTGGGATTATTTTCAATGATCGAAGGGTCTGGATTCCCGTTATCAATCGTACTATAGCCTCCACGGTTAAACCCTCCACGGCCGCGTGGGCCGGGGGTTCCTCTGTGGTTACCTCGGCCGCTGAAGCCACCCCCATTAGGATGAGGTCGGAACGCTAGGTTCGGTGTTGACTGTGAGTGAAGTTCCGATCCCACACCATCGTGCCCACCGCGACCTCTCGCGCCGCCAGCTCCTCGCCCAGGTCCTGGCTGCTGTCCAGCGACAGCACCACGCCAGGAGCCCCTGAGTTGCGGTGGGGTCGGTGCATGTCTCAGCTGACCTTGCCCACCGGGTCCAAGAGGGGCACCATAACCCTGTACTGTAAGGGGTTCTACGGGTGGAGGCTGGTTCGGCTTCGCACGAGTTCCAGTAATGAGTTGCTTGTCGGTAAGGTTGAGCACAGACGAGATAGGAACGGTCGATCCGCGGAAAGGAGAGCATCTGTCACCAAGTGTGGTACCACTCATGAAGGAGACATCGAAAACGACATCAACAAGAACCATTCTTGACGTCCTAGTCAACCCGACGACTGTTCCCCGAGTAGCAATCGGCACCTTGCCGGAGTCTTGGGCATAGACGACGCGATCACCAAGGGAGAACCTCTGGTTTCCGAGTCTCTGCTCTGTGTCTGATGGTTTCAAGAGCGCGCTCCGCGGGACTCCCTTTATCTTTTTGGGCTCTGGCGCAGGCTGGGTTTGTACCAGCCGGTCACCAGCTTGCTCTATAGCCAGGACAACATCTGAGTCAAGTTGTTCCGCTTCAAGAGGCACCTTCTCGAAGCTCTTGGACTCGATCGATTTGAGCCACGCTTGAATTTCCTTGATCTTGGATTGCGCTTCTTCAGCAGGATAGAAATCAGTGGCCTCAAATAGATCACCACGAGGCTTCCGTTGAATACCCGCAATGAATTCGGGAAACTTGATCATATACTGCTGGAGCAGTTCGATAGCCTTCTGGCTAAACTCCCAGCCAGAAGCACCACGACGGGAATAGCCCAAAACTTTCAGCTTCTTTGCCTCGAACTTCAGGTTTAATCCCAGGTTGATTCGCTGGTCCCCTAACTTCACTTGAAATGATGAAGTGATCTTTGCGAGGACTAAGGGGTTGAGCTGCAGGTTTCTTGCAATCGCAAACGACGGCGTGTATGGCGACAACCTTTCTGCATTCCTTACATACTCCCGTCCGAATTCGGGCTCTCTACCTTTCACATTTGCCACCATACCATGAACCTTGCCACTATCATGGCCAAGGACATGTACAGGGCGCCCATAATTGAATTCACCCAAGAAGAATGCCTTTGAGAGTGGAGGAAATTCTTCCTCGATTGGCAGGGCATCCTGTTCAAGGAAGCGCTCATCAGCGCAGACAACCTCGTCCACCACTAATTGCACGGCGTGATCGGTTTCAATCCCAGGGATGTCAGCAAACTCTTTCACAGTAGCTCCATGCTCTGTCTTCATCAACCCTTTGAGAGCCTGTACATGAACGATAGACTCGACCTGGCCAACGATCATTCCCATACGTTTACTATAGGTTGACTCGATCTGATAGGCCTTCTTTCGCCACTGTTCAATTTGCTGGGGTGTATGTGGAATAGACTCAACGTGAGTTTGTCCCTCAGGAATAACGTAGTCGAAAAGCTCGTCCGAGACGCGAACCACTTTGGCTTCGTGTAAGAATGGATAACCAATATGCACCTGTTGGCCAAGTTTGGTCTTCCCTACCTCGCAGCTGGATCTATTTTCCGGCTCCGTCAAAGTGACGACCATGCTTTCATTGCGGCTATCCTGGGAGAAAACGTTGACACCGTGGAATCCGAGCTGACCGGTGTGTGGCAAAGTTCTTAAACTGGGGAACCCAGCAAGAGCACCGGCACCAAGTTTGGCACCATCAACCAATCCAATGAAGGGTTCAAGTCCATCCATTGTCGGTAGATCAAAAACATTTTCAATGCATTGACAGTTCTGGATATCAGGAAAGACTCCGGCGAGAGAAGACGGGTAAATATACTGAATGTCTGGTGAATGCGTGAACTTGAGGGTAACCCCGAATTCGTTTCTTTGCCTCTCGGCTTCGGTCAACCCATTTTCTTTGGTTGACATCGCACTGAGGAGACGCTTTTCATCGATAAACGGAATCTTCACCACGGCCTCCCATTCCATCTTTTTGCCGTTCATATCTAGCTCAAAATCGCGTGGATAGAAGTCAATGATGGGTGATTCTTCGGAGGTCATTAGTTCATGGTAAGTCTGTGGCACAATCTTTTTACTGCGATCTGGTAGAACTCCCATCAATTGTTGGAAAGGGCGGAATGGCTGGCCAAGCTTGAAGTTCATATCAGCTCCCAAGCCCTTCTTAACGTCTATGGATTGTTAGTCAGTATATATATCGCAACTAGAGAGGCAAGTTTCGTACCTGAAATCATTGGAGCATAATGGTACTGGTAGAACCACGGCCAGGATGCGACCCCACGGTAATAGTAAAAAAGCACCCATTGAAGCCCCTGAACGTAATTCTCGGTCAATTTCCTCATCTCTTCCTCGTTCTCGAGACCCCAACCAAACTTCTTTTTATAATATGTGTCTTTCCAGCCTTGGAACTTCGCCTCATATTTCTTCTCCATGGCTTCCTGTGCCTCTTCTGCAGTGGTATCCTGAACCTTTGCTTGTTCATACTTTTTGATCACACGCATGAGCGCGATATGTGCTTCTTCATCATCATCGTCATCTTCTTCATTCGGATCCTCCGCTTCGTCCTTGCCAGGAAACTGAAGCCGCATATATCGATTGCCCTGATCATCGGTCACTGTTGACCACGGTAGATGGAGATCATCCGCCAGCTTTTCCACAAACTTGCGGTCTCTTGCCGGAAGTTTTGAAGAAAGATCCAATGGGCCTGGCGCATTTCCAGCACCAGTAGGGCGATTTGTGACGTACTTCTTCACGTCTTTGAGGATCTGCTTCTGGGGTGTTGAGATTGTTATAGTCTTAGAGTTTTGTGGAGGCTCAACGCTTCCGTTGTCTCCATTTCTCTTCGCCTTGATCCAGTTGAGGTCGGAGTATTCCGATTCAAAGAAGCGATATTCCACCGCAGAAAGTGAGTCTAGCAAAACACCCAAACGCTCCAGATTGATGACACCGGACTCATTGATGTAACCCCCTAACTTAGGTAAAACCGCTTTATATGTCTTGAACATCCACGCCAAAGCGCCTTCGTTGATATGTAAATTGGGAAGATTGGGAAGAAAATCGTTTCCAACAAAGAAAGCCATTAGGATAAAGTCGTCAATAACACGTTCCATATCGAAAGGAAAATCAAGGATATCGGGTTCGCGTAACTCCTGGAACTCGAGTTCGAGATACTCCCGAACCATGCATAGATGCATAAGATGGAAATTCTGATGCTCCAACTCTTTTGATTTCTTTTGGCTCTGCCTTCCAAACGTTACCTCTTCACGAAGTAAACAGAAATGTGGGTCATGGCTCAGCAGACCCAACATAATCAGATCCGCGTCGAGACCGTAAAGGCAGTGGCGAATATCTGGGTGGTATCCCGGCTGGGCTTTCGCCTGCCGAATGTACTCCATGATCTTATGTTCACCCTCCCCGGGCACTTCATGGCCAGAGAGAACGATATCCACCCCTTGCCAGTCCACGTCCTCCGAGACCTTCTTATTGATAAAATATTTCAATTGTTGCGTGAGCTTCGCCATAAACTCGGTCCCAGGAGTGATGCAATTACTATCGAAGGCATCCTCCTTCGGCATCTCAAGGCCCTCCTTGATCGCCTTCTCTTTTGCGATCTCTGCATCTAAAGCTGTGCGAAATCGTCTTGATCGTTGCTGGTTCATCTTCGCTCTGGGCGCAACGCCGTCGATAGCCATAAAGAATAGCTGTTTCGGTTTTATTTTGCCGAAAAGATGTTCTATATAGTTGAATATAGCTATGAACATCTTGTCTTCCGTCATGCGAAAGGTCGGGGAATCGGAGTCATTATGTGTGCAGTTATGAATAATTCCATTCATGTCGAGGTAAAGACAGTCGAATTCTGGTATGCGGTTCTCTGCAATGAGCTGCGATATCGCGGGATAGCGTTCGCTCATCCATCGGAAGAATTTAGGGACACCCATAATTGCTTCTGGTGATCTGGACTGGTCTAGTCGATGTGTGTTACTGGATCGATGTGAGGTAAAGGGAAAAGAAGGCTCTGCTGTCGTTAGGCTGAAGTGATCGCTTCAGTTGAACGAGAACAAGAAACTATCAAGGAAATAATAACCGTAAACCGTAAACGTAAGCCGCGTAGGGTAGAAACGAAATGCGCCAAAGGAAATGAAATCTGCGTGAAGCCGTGAAAGTGAACTTTTCGGTCTTTCGAGGATTGTGACGTCGAAGGAAAACAGAAAATGCCAAGAATAGGTATATGCGCTAGTTTCAAAGTAGACTAGCGTATAAGCTCTCATTAACGCGACAAACGCGTATTCCTTCACTTTCTAACACTTCGTAGAAGCGGGACGACGACGTTCTTTGCAACACCTCACAAGCTCGGGTTTGAGCAATTTCCTTGAGAAAGGCTCCACTACATCATTCACTATTTTGTGTCTATCTAGGGAAATTAATCCTCCTCGAAACTCGCAATCATGGACGATTACGATCAAGGTAGGTCAAACAGCTCCTATGATACTTTGCGACAACCTGTCTTGGAGTGATGGAAGCTAACCTGGTGATCTGATCTCAGGAATGGAAGATGAGCAGGAAGAGGAGAGAACCGAGGAGAAGATTGTCAACGAAGGTAGGGAAATTGGACCCTGGTTGCTGTATGCGCAAACAGTGCTAATATTTCTCCACCCATAGAGTACAAGACATGGAAGAAGAACGCGCCCTTCCTTTACGACTTGATTCTTAGCACAGCTCTCGAGTGGCCAACACTCACCACCCAATGGTTACCGGACAAGCAGGAGTAACATACCCCGCATCCACTATATTCACCTCCCGCTTCTAATGCGCCCGAAACAGAATTCCCGACAAGCCATACTCAACCCACCGCCTCCTGATAGGAACACACACTTCGACCGAAGCCCAAAACTATCTCCAAATAGCGCATGTGCAGCTACCGAACCCAACCCACCCCGACGCCGAAGACTACGATGATGAGAGGGGCGAAATTGGTGGATATGGCAGCAGCTCAAAGAAGGCTTCAATGGAGGTCAAATTCAACATCGTGCAAAAGATTGATCACAAGGGGGAGGTCAATAAGGCTAGATATCAACCGCAGAACCCGAACGTCATTGCGACTATGTGCACTGATGGGAGAGTTATGATTTGGGATCGATCGAAGCACCCCAGCTTGCCAACTGGAACAGTCAACCCACAGCTAGAGCTACTGGGCCATGAGAAGGAAGGGTTTGGGCTAAGCTGGAGCCCACACGTTGCGGGTCACCTCGCAACCGGAAGTGAGGACAAAACTGTCCGACTTTGGTACGTCCTTCAGATCACCCCTTTCCGTAAACTCCAGCTAACTCCCTACAGGGACCTAACACAGTACACCAAAGGAAACAAAGCCCTAAGGCCAACCCGCACATACACCCACCACTCCTCAATCGTCAACGACGTCCAATACCACCCTCACCACTCCTCCCTCATCGGCACCGTATCCGACGACATCACCCTCCAAATCCTCGACATCCGCGAACCAGACAGCACCCGCTCCGCCGCATCCGCAGAAGGCCAACACAAGGACGCCATCAACTCCCTCGCATTTAACCCCGCCGCGGAAACAGTCCTCGCCACCGGTTCAGCAGATAAGTCAATTGGGATCTGGGACTTGAGGAACTTGAAATCCAAACTCCATGCGCTGGAGAGCCATAATGAGTCTGTTACGTCTTTGGCGTGGCATCCGCATGAGGAGGCTGTGTTGGCTAGCGCGAGTTATGATAGGAAGATTATGTTCTGGGATCTCAGCCGGACAGGCGAGGAACAGACCCAGGAAGATGCGCAGGATGGACCTCCTGAATTGTACGTTTCCCCCCCCCCCCATTTTACTCCTCCAAGTAACCAAACTAATAACCAACCCCCCGCGCAGACTCTTCATGCACGGCGGCCACACAAACCGCATCTCAGACTTCAGCTGGAACCTCAACGACCCATGGGTCCTCTGCTCCGCTGCGGAGGATAACCTCCTTCAAGTCTGGAAGGTTTCCGACGCCATTGTTGGGAAGGACATGGAGGATGTACCGACCGAGGAGCTTGAAAAGTGAAGAGACAAGAACTTGAGCACAAAACTGATGAGGCGTGGCGAGGCGTGGTAGGGCGGTTATTTTCTTCCGTAAGTAGTAGTGAAAGTGTATGAAGTTTTCAATTGAAGATGAGCATTAAGCGATATTATTATCGGAAGCTTGCACCTCAATCGGGAACTTTTCAGTAGAACGGCTTGACCACAACAACCAAGTTTGAAAACTAAACCCATCGCATTTTATAGAGGCTAAAACTGCTCCACGAAATCATCTAAGATTAAATAGCAAGTAGAAAACCGAGTTCAAGCCGAACTCAAAGAGGGAAAGGAAGAAAGGAAACGATAATCAACGACGGCAAACCAAAAGAGCCTCCAAATACCTCAATGGCTAACTATGCAACGGACAGGAAGGAAGGCTATTAAATGGAGAAAAATGAGAGACTGAGAAGAGAAGACGGGGGACACGCCCTATATAATGAGTTAAAATAAGGTGCTCGAAGAGAGGTGAATGAGAGTAAGAAAGGAATATATAGTATAATATACAAGCGCTTCGTAACAGTCGTCCCGGAACGCCGCGCATGTGCCGCAAAAAGGATAAAAGTCAAAACGAAGAAAAGCAGATAAAAGAGGGCCAAGGGGTTGAAAAAAAGGTTTCTAAATAGAATATGTGCATGAGAATAGAAAATGAAGAAGGGGTGGGAAACATCACCAGTACAGTATACCCCAAAAGAGAAAGTAATTGTTATGACTCAATACGTCCCATAGGAGCTCTCATCGCCGTCTTTATAGGACAGCACGTCGACCCAGCACCGGACACACCAATCGACCCATCAATCTGATCCAGCCAATCCTTAACCCACAACCTCCTATCCCGATCCGCAATCTGATACGTAAGCCTCAGCGCGTAAACGACATGGAAGGACCCAAAAACAGTCGATTCAGCCATCCACTCGACGCTCTTGCAGATCTCGTTCGAGAGGGTTTTATTCTGCGATAGGCTTGCATCGGAATGTGTTGGGTCGAGTTCGGCGAGGATGGAGTTGAATATCATCAAGGCGGTCCAGATACCGCAGAGGAGGGTGGCGGAGAACATTTCGTTGAAGCGATATGAGAAGGGGACGACGGCGCGGCCTTGTTTGGAGGGAATTTCTTGGGGTTGTTGGCCGATCTTGGCGAGGTGGTGGTCAAGTTGGACTAGTTCGGCGTTCAGGGTATTGCAGGCGTTCAAGATACGGGGCAGAAGGGAGGGTAAGGTTGTAGACTGCTCAGCTGGAGAGAGGGACGCATAAGCTATAGCTTCGTTAAGCAGGCCCGGTAACGGGATCAACTCGAGGACTGCGCGTTCGGATATCTTTTTGTAGACGGTTACGGGGTCATCCATTTCCTGGGTGGTTTCCTCGACCCGTATAGTGGTTAACAGAACTCGCCATTCGGGATCATCAAGGAAGCATGGAACTCCCTTGATGAAAGCTTCGGCCACCAAGAAAGTCCGGAAAGACATGAACATGGCGCGATCAAACCCCCTCCGGAAGGCATGGGGCCCACGAAGCTGCACCAGTTGTCTCCCACCATCGATATGGCGCATCCAAGAATCCTTCTGCGTTGAGGAGAAGGTCTCATATATACCGAGTAAAACAATGGCACTGAGAGTTTCAGATGAAACTGCATTGGATCGATCCGATACAGCTCGGGAAAGATACCGCAGAGCCTTGGAATACATGTATCTGCTCGAGTTCAGGATCCGAGGATCATTCGACGTCCGACCAATATATGAGCATGTCGCGCACCGCACAGCCCAATCCAGAGTCGGATCATTCCCCATGCGCTTATCCACATAATGTAACCAGCAAGTCTGTGGTTGGAAGTCGTTGGATTGCGTTAGAGCTGGATACGCGGAGGTCAGGAAGTAGGAGAATAGCTGCGATTGCTGGGCAGCAATTGAGTGCATCACCAATAGAGGGGAGAAGTTCTCATTGATGAAGATTGGCGGTCGCTTTTGGTCCGTGATGTTGTTCTGTTGTTCCTGAGCATCTTTAGACTTCTTCGTCGAAGTGAGCTTGTATCTTCGCTTCAACGACGGGCCCTCGTCGTGGAATTTCAAGGCCTTCTCGTAGCCAGGGCATGCGCTGCCATATTTCCGGCATGGTGTACATTGAGGACGAACTTCATCGCACTATGGGTCGCGGGGGGAAGCAGGTCAGCAACGCGTATATTTCTCTTTTGGTAGGAAGGGTGTTTTGAGGAATGCGCTCACTCACCTTGACCCGCCTTTGAAGGCAGGTCTGGCATCCTTTGCTATAAGGGACGCCAACCATAGCTCAATAATTATGGATGCAACAGGTAAGACGGCAGCTGAATGGAACAGAGATCGACGAGATCGCAGGACAGCAACACGAAATGAAAGAGGCGCAATGAACGAACTTAGTACTTTGTCCGTCCAGAGCAGCAAATATATCAAAGCAAATGCGGAAAGATGGTAATGAAACTAATCGTCTTCTGAAACGAATGCCGTCCGTCTATCAGGAAGTCATGCCGCTAACAAACTGCCAGAAACTTGTAAAAGAAGCAATATATCTTTCGAAAAGAGTGGGATATCGTCAGAGAGAGAGAGAGAGAGAGAGAGAAGAATCCCCAACCCCTCGGCTAATCATGCGTTTAGGAAAAGGAAATAAAATGAATGGATAGAGATAAGTAAACCAAAAAGACAGAAGAGATGAAGATCTACAGCATCCGTCGTTTTGGAGAAAAGGGTTCAACGTCTATATAGAGAAAAGGCACAGTAAGTAAATGCATTGAGGGTGGCCTGATATTCAGCAGAGAAGTGCCTAAGTGCCTATTTACTCGAATCCTCCTTCCTCAAAGCCTTTCGAATTGTACAGATGAACAGTTGTCAACGATGAGGATTCAACAAAAACTGCGGCTGAAGGGAGAAATGTTTGATAGAGAGACAGAAAGACTTCTTGTCCTTGGATCATCGATCACGGGCCACCCCGGGAAGCTCGTGTTTAGTGGAGGCCCCTGAATTTCGAGGGCAACAAACCCCCCTCGAGGGCCACAAGGATCCCAGGATTAATGCAACAAAAGACGTGGAGGATGCAGGAAAAGCACCACCGGAACCAGATTGCTGACTGACGATGGTTTATTTATAGATACAAGATACAAAGCTATCCAGGATGTGGAGGTCAACGACTCAACAACGGCATCGAGAAGTCCTTCTCACACCCGACTTACCGAGGAACTGTCGCTAACATCCATGGACCATGATATTGTGATCGTGATCGTTTCTCTCCGCTCGTCGTACCCCATGCTCGTCCATGATGGAGAAGGGGTGCTGGCTGTCGACTCGTCCTTCACCCTAGAGCAGAAATAGAAACCCAAGGAAACTCTCATCCATGTGGTTCTTGTTGGATACGATGTCTTGTCAACTTGGAAAGGGTCCAGTCTTCAGAAATCTGCACAAAGGAGAGGAAGATGGAGTTCCGCGATCGTCTCCGTCATCCAAATCCCTGTCCAGCCTTGTTCGATGAGTTTCTGACCGTATTTCGTATCGAAGTTGTTGGGCCACAGGAAAGAGGATCCCCCCTTCCCAGCCAGCCAGAGTTGACCTCCTCTTTCGTCCGATGGATCATTTGACGGCTAAAAATACAAATCTTCGAGATGCCATCGCTCACCCTCACTGCAGCCTAGTTATCTGTCCTTGAGCCTTGGAGATGAGAAAGAATATGTAATATTATCTCCGGTGGAAATGAGTCCCCCGAATGAGAGGTGTAAAGACCGCCAAAAATACTGCCTTGCTTATTCCACGCCTGCCCGTCGCGATTATCGTACCCCGGGTACTTGCACTTTGCAGATTCACCCCCATGGACCAGGCCAAGCTTTTCTCGCTCGTCAAACAACCTCAGGCTCCAACGTGACAAGTTGACAGTTGCAATGACACAACATCGCCGTCCGGAAACGTCGGCTCCGAGTCAGTGAAACCCTCCTGTGCAATATATGTCCGATGGGACCTCCGAGAACAGCTTTTACCCAATGCAGACGCTCTTTCGACAAGCGTGCGGAAACCTTCCGACACCGCTCGTCGATGAAAACAGAAAGGGGAGAGCCGGGGGTGATCAATTTCGTCATCCAGAAGGCCTCAAGGACGAAAAGTCAGACAGAACTCGTGTTCAACGTCAAAGTCCTGTTCCGCTCCCCCCAGGATTGATGGACGTGCAGAAAGCCACCAGAATCAGGTGGAAGGAATGAATGGGCGTTGAACGACCGTCGATTGGTGACACTGGCACACTGCCGTAAGAGCCGTTGAGCCACCTGCAGCAAAGGAAATTGCTTTCTCCAGATAAGAGGGGACTTGGGGAAAGTAAAAAGTTTGAAGGAGACCCAAAATTCCGCCAACTAGTCTCGTGGAGGTTTTCAAGATGTGTCTAAATTTAGTAACATATGGGGGACTGACATGCTGATCCTGGATCTCATCAAGGGGCATCAACCCTGAACAGTTCTAAGGAGTGAAGGACTCCTCTCTCATGATGCACGAAGGACCTCGTATTCATTAGTTTAATAACTGTGACGAGATATGAAGATGAACATTTCCACTGAGAATTGCTTGTGATTATTCTTCTCGATAGAAAGCAAAAGAATAATGTCTTTCCCTCTGCCGGACACTTGGAGTAATCGACAGAAATATATCCATGCTTGATAGTAAGCCGCCAGGTTGTCTGCTGTCCTTTGCTCCAATTCACTCTGCAGGTTACTTGATGCTTGATGATTGATCCTGCCAGCACCCAGTAGTAGAAGCATGTCTCCAACTCGCGTTTTCTCTTGCACTGATGGCTGCAGTGTCTTCTCTTTCCACCTTTTTTGCGTGTCGGAGTGTTATCGCAGTTCCCCCTCGCACGTGACCATTATCTAATCACTCTCGCTGAGTCAAAGCATCGCGAGGAAGCGAAAAGATGAAGAAAAAAAGGACATCGTCGTCGTTCTACAGGATTTATTTTTTAAAAATCAGATAATGATCTTAGCTTGCTTCACGAGATACAGTTATTTAATGAGGGCATGACTTGTTATCCTACTGATTGACTGATTGACCAAGAATAGACTGAAAACCTCGCACCAAGGAGTAATCCGCTTATCCACCTTTGCCTTTGCCCTCGTCGCCATAAGCAAAAAAAAATACTCCTACTGCAATGGTTGCAGGTTCATCCCCGCCATTGGGCCCAAAACCCAAGTCTGCGCTTCCAGCCTATCTCCTGAATGGAGACTCTCACCACCAGCCCTTGTCCAATCGCGCCCGCGAGCGAGAGAGTCTCAATTCCTCTATCAGATCCTCATTTGCCCCGCGCCTGGAACCACTAGATGCGAAGGAGTTGGACTCTGGCTCGGAAGAGGAGAGTGTTCCCCGTGGCCATAGCAGCTCCACTGCTACTGCCGGTAGGAACGGGGATCACAGCAACAATGCGACGTCAACAACAAAGTATATCTCCTCTTCCGGCAAGCATGATGATAGCGGCCTCGCCCACCATGAGCCAACACCTGCTAAAACATCCCTAAGTGAACCGCCCCGGGATCCTAGAGACCAGGCTGCTGCCATTACTCCGACCCTCAGTCGACCCGCGAGTCCGTATACTTTAAATCCTCCGGTTGATTTTGATGGCCTGAGCTGGCCCTGTAGGTGGTCGATTTCATTACTGTATTGGTTTCAATAGGATAGACTTGGCTGACAGGAGCATCTGATGCGCAAAACTTCAGGCCCTGGCACACGCGAGCGTCTCGAGTCGACTCCCGAAGAAACCGAAAAGAGGATCCAAAAACTAGCTGGTGCCGTCCGTACGATCTTCGAATGTGTTGGCGAAGATCCTGAGCGGGAGGGTATCCGTGAGACCCCCGAGAGATACGCTAAGGCCTTGATGTTCTTCACAAAAGGCTATGAAGAGAACGTCCGTGATCTCGTCAATGGTGCTGTCTTCCACGAAGACCACGATGAGTTGGTCATCGTAAAAGATATTGAGGTGTTCTCACTTTGTGAACACCATCTCGTACCATTTACTGGAAAGGTGCGTAGTCTCTCCGCATTACCCAACGAACTCATCCCGCTATGCCTTTCATACGTCGCTAACCACTTGCTCCATTAGATGCACATTGGCTACATCCCCGATCGTCGTGTCCTCGGCCTCTCCAAACTCGCACGTCTAGCAGAAATGTTCGCTCGACGCCTCCAAGTCCAGGAGCGCATGACCAAGCAGGTAGCTCTGGCTATATCCGAAGTCCTAAAACCCCGCGGTGTCGCCGTGGTCATGGAGTCCAGCCATCTATGCATGGTGATGCGAGGAGTCCAGAAGACCAGCAGCACAACCACAACGAGCTGTATGCTCGGCTGCATGCGGTCAAGCGCCAAGACTAGAGAGGAATTTCTCAGTCTGCTGAACCGAAAATAGACGAAGTAGGCCACACATGCCAAGTTGTGATATAACATAGTCGACTTCCTGTTGGCACTACATTGGCACATACACCACAATATTCTTGTTTCTATACCTTTTTCACCCCTTGGACCCCGGAGTTTTACGCATTTATTGGCGGCGGCCTTTCAACAGGTTACTTGATACTCTTTTTGATACTCCTTTCTTTTACTTCTTATACACACGCATACCCTCCATTGACTCTGTTTATCACTATTCGAAAAGCGATGGGTGGACTTGTCCTCTTTTTTGATACAACAACCACCAACCCTTTTACGTTTGAGGTCAAAAGAAAAGAAAAAGGAGAAAAAAAAGAAATGGTCTCTTTCACTTTCGACCACCTACCTGGACTTGACTATAGAAGCATCAAGCTTGCTTGTTGGACACACGATTCAGAAATCTCACTCTGGCGTTTTTCTTTGTTTATTATTTCCTTCTTTCTATGCCGAACGGACACGATGCATGACAACCAACTTCGGGACCGAAACCAAAACCAACCCTCCGTGTAAGAAGAGAAGGGCGGCAGAGATTCCACATCTCTATTTTTGTTCACTTCGTCGGACGGATATATTTGACTCTTTTCACCCCTCTCAATGCCCCCGACAGATTTCTTTTGGCCCTAGGAGAGGCAAGCAAATTTCAACCAAAACGAATGGTTAACCAACCACAATTGTATATAGACATGTACTTTTTCTATTCAACACGGTATGGGAGGGAGGAGTGTGAGAAATGAATGTATTTACGATGTTTTCGAGTGTTGAATTGCTATGAAAGAGTGTTTTAAGTTGTTGTTCGCTGGGGTGCCTGTCTAGGTCCAAAAGCTCTTTCTCTATGATCCAAGGGTTTTAAGTCTACATGACTGTAGACTTAACTAGATCATCGTACTGGGGTAAGTAAACTCCTTTCGGGTTCTCTCGGGAGGCTGCCTGTGGTATAACTTGTTCGCAAACAAGGCATTGTGGTGTGTCATTGAAGTGATGGGTGGTTGCTACTAAATATATATATCCTCTACCACCTAATTCAAATCTATTAGTACCACTATCCCCAACACCAGACACTAACGACTCAGAGATCGAACAGTCATCTACATCCTTAGAATTAACAGCAAGCCATCATCTATGAGAGCCAGAAACATGAAAAGAAGGAAGTATCCAGAAGTTCCTGGGAACCATGGGGAGGCTCGACCTGACAAAGCCATGTCAGCCCTGCCTAGCTATGCCCCCCTATAATGAACCCCTATACAGATGACTGTGGGGATTAGGATGTATTTGATATGTTCACTCAAAGGATCGTTTTCCCTCACTGCACATGTTGCAGGAAGATGCCTTCTACGTGGGGACCTTGGCCCTTCTGCTAAAAAGTGAGAGTATCAAAATATCCAAATCCTAGCTTATATATTCCGCGGCTATCCCCCGGGGAAGCAAGCGGCGGAACCCCGTGCACAGGGGTATTTATGAATGCACATTGTCTCCGAAGAACAATATGCCCAAAAGTAGAGGAACCATATCGAAAGGAAAAGAAAAGATGGGAAGACGTCTTTCTTTTATTCACCACTCCTCACTAGCGTCAAATCATGGTGATAGGGGGTAAACAAAACAGAATAGACGCGAAATGAAAAACACACAAACATGAACATCTAACACTCCATAACTTCCTCTCTCTCACACATTGATGGCAACTCTCGAGACAAGAGCAAGATAGGACAAGAGCTTTTGTAAACTCTTTCTAGCTCTCTATTGAGGGCCTCTAGCATATCAAGTGGATTAGAAGCCTTGAGCTTCTACTTCTCGATATCCACATTTGGCTGGTGTGCATCAAGCCCAACAGGCACCTAAACAGGTGAGCTTGTGTTTAC
Organism: Arachnomyces sp. PD_36; assembly: GCA_032988195.1. Classification (NCBI taxonomy): domain Eukaryota; kingdom Fungi; phylum Ascomycota; class Eurotiomycetes; order Onygenales; family Arachnomycetaceae; genus Arachnomyces; species Arachnomyces sp. PD_36. The sequence goes on along the minus strand of JANTQE010000009.1, from coordinate 123,047 downwards.
CCTTCCTCCAACAACCCCCCCACCAGCCTCCGCTTTTGTTGCTTACATCCCCAAACCACCCGATTCGAAGAACAAGGGACTAACCACAAGTACAAAGCTTTAGACACCCTTTTGTGTTCACCTGGCTTTCAACCGAACTCCAAAGAGTTATGCAAGATGGCCCCTTTCCCTGTAAGTCTTTCACCCAACCATGTTAACTCCGGCACCCCTAACTAGAAGGCGGACCAGAAAACCCGAGACAAGCGGGGGAAAGCAAACGCGACACCCCGGCAGCTGAACCCCAAACCTTTATCGAGCAAAGCAGGAACAGTGCAGAAAGGAGATAATGCGGGCACAGCTAACCGCCAGCCTACTACCGAAGACGTAGTCATGCGCCACCCCGGAGAACCGAGCCAGTACAATAGCGGCTCACAAGCCGGCCTTGCCACTGGAAACCATGGACTTTCCGCGGTTACACCTTCTCGAGATAACGGTATGGGAGCCCCGCAGAGAGATGATATGGCGGTCCAGCCAACTTTCATGGAGCGTCCAAACATGGCTGGTATCGAGGATATATATGGCAAGGACGGGAAGGCTACCGGTGGGATGACTGCGGAGGGTAATAATTCAGTTGCAAAGTCTTTGAAAACCGTAGGTGGGCGTCTTGGACAAACTGGAAAAGCTCCCGGGGATCCTGGAGAATCGACGATGGTTCAAACCCCTTCTAGTGGGAGGGGATACTCTTCGGGTCCGGAGGCGACCCCCGAGCTCCTTGAAAGATGGGAACAGGCATTGGAGAGCGGCCTAAATCCGGAGGAGTCCCGGAAAATCCTGATGGAAAAGGAATATGGGAAGGACAAGACTGTTGATATTTATGTGAAGCTTCCCGTCGACCACGTGATTCGTGCTTTGAACCGAACTGTGTTTGAAGGGAACGCGTCAGGGGTACATGTTGATAATGTTATGATTCCCGCGAAGGTGTCGACATCCATCGCGACCTCAAACCGCGAGGTTTTCAAAGTTGCCACGGTTGCGGACGACGCAGTTTTTGACAAGGAGGCGGCTCCTGAACTGAGGTTTTCGAAAGAGGAGCTTGACCAAATTGCCCGCGCAAAACGGCGCAACGGAGCGCACAAAGGAGGAGAACGTACAAAATCGGGAAGTCTTTCGGAGAATCCCACACCAACTCGGGGTCCACGCCACATAGAGGGTGGCTCTAAGGGGCCCACCTTATCCCTGAGCTCGCTAACCCTTCAACCCTTAGCCAGAATGGGCTCCACGCCACCGTCCCCCGAAGGGCCAAAGCGACTCAGATTAACCGCACCAGTGGACGAAAACCACATCTTAAACCAGGAGAATCAGGACGTGGTCATGGCAGAACCGAAATTCTGCATCCTGGACGGGCTTCTTCGCAATGCAGAGTTGACTTTAGAAATGGCAAAGCACCTCGGGATAGAAGAGCTCATCTCCCTCTATGCGATATCGAAAGACTTCCACCATACAATCAACCATCGTCTGACTACCACCATTACCTCGCAGGCAGGGTCCAAAGCTCCCGATTGCGCCGATATCTTTCCGTTCCGCTGCTACAACAAGCTCTGCATCCGAGACCCAGCTGGTCGCCCTCATGAGGACGACGAACGTGCTGCTCAAGGGGAGATTCGTAAAGTCCCGTCTTTCCGCTGGTTGAGAATGGTGTGCTACCGCGATATGGTGTGCCGTGAGATTTTGACTATGCTGGCTGAGGAAGGTATCCGTGTCCCGGAACCTTGTGAGATCGTGCTGAAGAAGATCTGGTTCCTCTTGGACATACCCGACAACAATCGCCGCACTCGCGTTGTGCAGAACCGAAACCTTTGGTCCGATATCGACATCTTCTTCGCCATTATGTTCTTTATCAAATTGGATACGCGTTTCACCGACCCCGTCAGGAGTAGCGGCGACGACGGATTAAAGCGTCTTCTCATGTCCCAACGCAGCCTAACCTTGCTCTGGAAAACGCTCAAGAGAACCGCGTTGGTTACCAACATGGACGTCAATCAGGCGGTTATTCGCTGGAAGTACCAACCTCGGCCTGACGAACAAGGCCTCCCGATTTTCGGCATCCCTCCAGAAGAGATCGGCAAGCTCCAGTACGAAGGCTGGGGGTTGATTGGGAGCGACGCCAAACTTGAGAGACCCGATAACCTTATTCTGAGGGAATCTATCCGCAGAGAGATGGATTTGGAAGAGAGATACGTTGAGATGTTTCTCTGGGGCTTTCAGGGACCAAACGATCCTCCCAGTCAATGGAAGGTTGTGCCGGCGGGTGGGCAGTGAGAGAGGCCAGACCTAGCTACTTGATTTGGTGTTTGGAGTAACAGGAAACGGTTTCGAACGGTGTCATTGGTATTGGGCGGCGGACGAGAGGACCATGCTTTGTACTGTGACTGCGATGGCCTAGGCGAATTGATAAGGGAAAACCCATCGAAATTACCAAAAATAATAATAATAGGGGGGTGGGTAGAGGAGGATGTCTACGTTGGTGGAGGAATGTGTCGCGAATCCGGCGATTGGGAATGTAATATACTCCTTTGGCCTGTACATAAGATAGTATAGCAACCCATAATTAGGTTCAGCAATGAAGAAACCGAGAATCTAATCCCTTAAAGGTTTCCCCAAAATATTCAACATCTATTCTAGATAATTGGTTCTTTTCTAGAATAGCAAATGCTTCTGTGTTGAAACTCCTCCCGAAGGGATGGCGCCTATCGAGAGAATTATCTCACTCTAACGAGCAGAGATACGTTCGCTACTAAAAAAGAAAGAGAGAATATCTATTTGCGAGATATACAGCTCCCAAAAAGAAGAGATTTAAAAAACATTTCTACGGTATAAGAATGAACGTGGAAGGTAGAGACCAGTTATCAGGGGAAGTTCTGAAACCACCAGAAGTCCAAAAACGCCCCAGGGATAATTGCGAATCATAGATTCAATTCTGACAACAGCAAGTTCGCCCTCGAAGTGGTTCCGGATATTTCAATGTATACCGTGGGAGAGCTAGAAACGCTGCCTGGGTCCCTCAAAGCACGGCATAAGCATCCGTTTGGAGGTGTCTTGGAGGGGTTACGAGGGGTTGAATACACCTAGACGAGACGGCTGATATCTCCTAGACTTGAGCATTAGCACTGGCCTTCAAGGCACGTCATAGGTCGGTAGTAGAATATACGGGGAAAGTATAGGTGATTCCTTACGCGTCGCGAGTCTCCAATGCCGTGCAGGGTGTCTCTCGACGTAATATAGCTCCAAAAAAGCGGGAATTTGGGGGGTAGCTATGGGGACCGAAGTAGATCGTATCACCCGGGCCTTCCAAATGACATATCACAGCCGAAAGGGAGTGGTGGTGAAACGTCGGCTATCTTTGACGTCGTCCTTGAGATTGTCCGTCGGTGGATGTTTTGGGTGTCACATGATGATGTATAATTGCACAAGTGGTTTAAAAGGCTCGCAGTAGTAATATGCTGACTGTACATGTGCTAAGGCCCCCACACATCTTTGACCTTCAGACCTCAAACGTTCGACTTCATGGACATCATCCGCGACCCTTCAATGCGACCTTGTTCTATCTAGCTCGAACCCTAGGCTATATTCCTGGATTAATATATCGTACAACGTTTATCGAATGCGTGGCTTTTCGATGGTATGGACGACATGTGGAACGGGAGGAGGTGTTGGGAACACCTTCCTCGGTTCAAGCGACAACGGCGGAATGGCGGACTCTACGGCGGTTCGACGGTTCGATAGTGATGCATACTGGGGGAGAGGGCTTCTGAGCTGTGAAAAAACAATGCCTGCACAATGCGGATGAGGGTTGGTATATTATATGTAGCAGAAGTGCCCATCTCGACCGCTTGACTGTGATGGAACTTCTCTTGACCAGAGGGGTTTCGAGGAATCGCCAAATATACTGCTTGTCAGTTCCCCACGAATACTGGGAAGAATATGCGGACCTTCGACGACGAAGAGCTGTTAGTGTTGGAGAGCCATGCCCGTGAAGCAAGCATCCCTTGTCGTCGCCCTTAGACATCCCCCACCTCTACCCGGGCAGGGCATGATGGTGATACATATCTTGATCTTGACCCTCGTCCTGCGATGCTGGTGGTGGCGAGGCCCATTCTTGAATGTGAATTCGGCCACTTCTACGTTGTTTGGAGATAAAACCAGGGGACCCTCATTGCGGCGAGATTCCTTGCATTGTGGGCGCATACGGCGGTTCATGTCGTGACAAAGAACAGTAAAAATATCTATTTGACAGAAAGAGTTTCAACGCACCATACGCCTGAGTGGATACCCGTTAACACCTGACCCTGAGTTCGACAATCTGACCGAGTGCTTGATTATCGGAATGCCCGGATGTGCCGCACCTACGAATGTCGTACCGAAAACAAGTCCTAAATTGAGGAAGCCTTGGCATCAAGACACCGAATACATGCCTTTCCGCGCGGCAGACATGTTTATCGAGCAGACGCCATCTATCCCGACCGATTTGCGATTTGCTTGATCGGAGAGTCGATGAGACGAATGCGTTTCACTTAAAAGTACGGAACATGTGCCGTGGGTCCTGGGACACGGCTGTTAATCGTGTTGGGAGGCCTTACTCGAATTGTCCCTTCAGACTTTTTGGAAGTCGATGGACTACCTTGACTGCTACTGCGATCGGTGTGTTAGGTTATCTTGTCTCTTTTCTGTTGCGTTCCATAGATAGATTTGAGTGAGTTGGTTGATTTGAAGAAGGATTGAAGTTGGCGATGTGACGGGGTGAGAATCAGGCTGGAGATTCCATTCACCAACCGAACCAAATCTTGGCTCCGCCTGGGTGCAATTACGGTTGGGGTTTCCAATCAGAAGGAAAGCGCGGCACGATCGCATCTTGGGGGGGATATCTCTGGATTATTTAGGAGCCATCCCTGGGCATCTCTAGTGGGGGTTGTTACCGGACTATCAGAACCATCGTAGAATCACCTGAGAACGAGCGGAAGCGAGAAAGAGCGAGAGATCTCTTTGGAGAGTAAATCTCCTCTTTCCGCTCATCTCACAACAACGTCAACGAAACAACACGACACACAAAAACCCGGAGTAATCAAGACACGAGGCGTATTCTGGAAAATCACGACGATAAGCCATCTTGATTCTATAGACATAATCATCTCGTCATCAGTAGCCGGTAAGTCATATCCTTACCCTATCCCTTTTTGCCCGCTTATCGTTAACGTTAACCCTTTCTTGATCAAAGTGAGAGGAAACAAAAACTTCGCACTTGGTTCGTTCCGGCCGCCGTTGCTGACTGACCACCAAAAACGCAAAAGTTCCAAAGCGGCTCTTTTTCACTTCAAACTGAAGAGAGAGAAAGAGAGAAAGAGAGAGAGATAGTGCTCTGTTCAACCTCCTTCAATGCACTCTTGATCCACCACAACCCTTTTTAATCAACGCAGATGCCGATGCAGATTACATGGCTGGGTCGCGAGGGAGTCCACTGATGAGAGACCAGTGGAGAGCCGAAGACGACCACCGAGAGAGTGAGCGTGAGCACCATCGCCATCGGGCAAAGCCTGACCATCGCCCACGATCACCACCACCGCATCGACGTGGGCAAGGTCGTCGTCGTGATAGAGCTCCCAGGGGACGTGATACTGCATCGACTGCTGGATCCCACCCTCCATCCCATAATCAAAACTATAGAAAGGAAGATAGGAAGGCAAGTAATCGAAAAGACCCCCCTCATTCCAAACGGGGCTCCCATTCGAACAATCGAAACTCCAGGCGGTCACACGCTGCCCAGGACAAGAGATTAGCTGGCAAAAACCGACCCAGAGAAGAGTCGCCATCTGCCGCCCCACCTTTGAAGCGTAGGAGGAGTCGAAGTCCATCTCAACCTCGTAGTCATCGCGTTGACGATTCCAAACCTGACAGTCGCAGCCGGGATCCCGAACGAAGTGGCCGGCAACAGCAACGACGACCCTCCCCACGCTCATTCACCCATCGAAAAAAGGCACGCCGAGACTCCACGCAGGACGAACGTCCCTCTACATCTGAGCTGAACTTATCCTCGCGCCACCGGGGACGGTCAGAGTCGCCTGCTTCGAGGGAGGAAAGACAACCCCGATCCCCTCGAAAACCATCCTATAGCCCTGCCCCCGACCATACCCCACCACGACGACGGCACTCGCGGGAGTCTCGATCACCAGCTAGAGGGTCCCGGAAGGATCGAAAAATGCACTCTGCGAGACCTATCCAATCCATCGCCGACGATAGGTCTCCTTCCCCCCTTCGACCGATTCCGAGCTTCGACGCAGAGAACAACGATCATACACACGGAGAGCCACATCTTCGCGATTCATACCCAATGCACGGCATGAGACCCTCAGACGCTCGTGGGTCATCTCGACCAAGTCGACCTTCCGTCGATACACGACAAACATACTCGACCTCACCACATTACGTCGCGTCCAACAGCTCTCACCATGGATCTCCACAATCTGGATCTCCATTTTCAGGGAGTAACCGGGGTGGATGGGGTGGACAGCCACAATACCAACAAGGGTAAGTCTGTTTAAACTCTCTCAGGCGATCCATACTAACTTATAATAGACATAAACAAATGCCCGGATATTCCCCACCATACCGACAAAATAGCTACCATCCCCAAAGTGGGCCACAAGGACAATATTACCAGAACCCTCAAGGGCAATACGCTCGGCCGCCAGCCCAGGTACAGCCAGGTTACTCACCACAGCAATATCGAGGAGCACCCTCTGCAAGTTATCGTGGTAACTACAGCCAAGCCCAGGATCGTCGGTTCTCAGGCTCTTCACAACAAAGTTACCCTAACGCGCCGCAACAACGGAATCGAAATTCACAATTTAGTAACTCGCAGTGGGACTCCCCGGGGCCACGAAGCCGTGGGAATGGCCATCCTCATGATCGCCAACTACATTCTCCTCCACCACCTCCACTTCATCCACCTCCAAACGAGCCCTCGCATATCGATGAAGATGACAACCCATTTAGACCATCGAAGGATCTGCAGGTTGAAGACCAAAGCACGAAGCAAGATGCCGAAAATGGGGACACAAAGTCTAAAACGGCACCCTCGAGCCGACAATCTGGTTCAGAACAAAAGGATAGTGGTGGAGGTGGGGGTGGAAAGTTCAGCTTCGCATTCAAGTCGAAGGCTACAACTCAACCCATTCCAAAACCTGTGCCCGACCTCGCGCAGAGAATGAAGGAACCTCCACCACGTGCTCCTGAACCACCCAAAAACAATCGATCCTCCGCTCCAGTTCCTCCACCCAGATCGAAGCACGACCATCGGCAAGATAGAAGGGATGACAGACGAGATCACCGTCGGGATGATCGTCGGCGAAACAATCGGGACGAACGACGGCGAAATGATAGGAACGATCGAAGCGATCGAAATGATCGGAACGATGGGCGCATAGATTCGAGATACGATCGCGATCGCCGACCAGCACGATCACCCGAGCGAAGGAAGCCAAAACAGATACTGAAGCGTTATAAGCCTCGGCCTACTATATCCGAAGAATTTGCAGAGTCTGACTCCGTGTATTATCGCAAGCCTGGGAACGAATCCGTCATCGGTGCTGGAACATATGGAAAGGTGTTCAAAGCCATCCATATCTATACCAAGAATAAGGTGGCTTTGAAGAAAATCCGCATGGAGGGTGAGAAGGACGGTTTCCCTATCACCGCAGTGCGTGAGATTAGGCTACTTCAGCACCTTCGCCATGATAATGTGGTTAGTCTCCATGAGGTTATGGTCGAGAAGAATGAGTGCTTCATGGTTTTCGAATATCTCTCTCATGATCTCACTGGATTGATCAACCATCCAACCTTCTCCCTAACTGCTTCCCACAAGAAGCATCTCGCGAAACAAATGTTCGAGGGCCTGAACTACTTGCATCACCGCGGTGTTCTTCACCGTGACATCAAAGCCGCCAATATTCTCATCAGCAACCAGGGCCAACTGAAGTACGCAGATTTTGGTTTAGCACGATTCTTTTCTAAGAGTCGGCAGCTTGACTATACTAATCGTGTTATCACTATCTGGTATCGACCCCCAGAGCTCCTTCTTGGTGAAACCAGATATGGTCCTGCTGTCGACGTCTGGAGCGCAGCCTGTGTCTACATGGAAATGTTCACAAAGAAAGCCGTCTTCCCTGGTGAAGGAGGAGAAATCAGCCAGCTAGACAAGCTGTACAATTCATTGGGAACACCGACTCGAGCGGATTGGCCTGATGTCATTGAAATGCCCTGGTTTGAATTGATGCGACCCACCGAGAGAAAGAAGCGGACGTTCGAGGAGACTTATCAACAAGCTTTAACGCCCGCCGCTCTAGATCTTGTCGGGAAGATGTTCCAATACGATCCTGCTAAACGACCCTCAGCTGAGGAGGTTCTTGCTCATCCCTACTTCACAACCGAAGAGCCAACCGCACAGCAAGCAACTGAGTAAGTTTCTACATAAAATTTCCCTCTACTGACTATGATGCTAACATTCTTTCACAGACTTGCCGAAGTTGATGGTGACTGGCACGAATTCGAATCCAAAGCGCATCGCAAAGAGAACGAGCGTAAAGATAAAGAAGCTCGTCGGGCAGAACAGCAACGGGAAAAGGAGAAGCGGAAAGCTAGTGCCCTGACTCCTCAAGGCGAAAGTGTTGGGGATAGAGAACCTAAACGCTCAAAACAAGGGGGCGAAGGGGCCTCATCAGATCCTATGGTCGAGAATTAGGGTCCGTGTCAATACGACCCCCCTTCTTATGCTCATGAAAACGACTTCTCGCACTATTTTTGATGTTCAGTTTAGCTCTGGACTCAGCTATTGTCTCGAGTAAAACCTCCTACCAGCCCCAAATTTTCCCATCTATAAAAACCCGAAGCGGCCCTTCTTATATTCTACCACCATCCTTTCTATCTCTTCTTTTCCCCCAATATCTTCCTCTTATTTGTATATGTACCCTTTACCTGCGGCGTCTTAAATTATTTTTTAATTGATGTCACAATGCGTTGACTCCTTACCTGCGTCACCCAATCTCTTTCTTCCTATGCCCTTCCGACGGCGATCGGAAACCTATCTTTCTGCGATCCTATTACGCGCGAAAAAGCAGCACTCAAAGAGCGGTTGAAAAGGAATCGATAGACTGTGAACGGGAAACCTTGCATTTCGCCCAACCCAGCAATATGCTTGCTATTGGCTTTTATTTATCCTCTTTTAACATTCGGCATCTGGCGTTTTAACATGTATCCCATCTTGGTTTCTACTATTGAAAATGGTTTGCATGGAATGGGGTCGAGAGTTTTTTTATTTCTATCAAATTATTTATCAATATCAACCTCCCAATTTTGCCAGTCTATATTCTCGGGGAAGGGAGAGAAACCGGGATGTTCTATCAAGATCCAGAAAAATATATCAACATGAGCAACTCCGAGTCGCATCTATTAAAATCCCCCCACAACCATTCTCGCATTAGGTATTCAGGCCGCAAGAAACCCTCACATCTTCGCCCCATTCTTCAACCCAACCAAAAATTCATCCTTCACAACCGCAGCAATCAACTGATTCGCAATCGCCGTCGAAGGCGGCAACCTCAACCCTCCTTCCTTATACAACGGCCCAGCCGGCTCCCCAAGCACACTAGTCCCAATCCTCAACGCATCCCTCACCTCCGCAACCTCAAACCACCTCGCATCCTCCAACTCGGGATCATGCTTCAAACTAATATCCTCATCCTCCTTCCTCGCAACCTGCGCAATCGCGCCAATCATCAGATTCGCGGGATACGGCCACGGTTGGGTACTGTGGATTATGACGCGGGAAAGGATGACGCCTGATTCTTCCCAGACTTCGCGGCGGACTGCGTCTTCGACGGATTCGGCGGGTTCGATGAAGCCTGCGAGGGTGGAGTACATGTGTTGGGGCCAGCGCTTTTGGCGGCCGAGGAGGATGCGGTGGCTGTCGTGGCTTAGGACGGCGACGATGATGGTTGGGTCTGTGCGGGGGAAGGAGAGGTTGGAGAGGGTTGTGCGAGTGGTGCAGGGGGGTCTGGTTGTGGCGGTGGTGTTTTCGCTGTTGGAGGGAGCGGCCAGGTCTGTTGGGGGGCAGGTGCGTTTCGTGCCGGCGTTTACGGAGAGGGTGCGGTGGCCGCAGGTTCCGCAGAAGGTGTTCCGGGCGTTCCAGTCAAGGAGTGCACGGGCTTGAGCGTAGATTGGGGCTGAGATTTGAAGGTTAGAAACGCTACAGGGGGGTTATGGAGTTCCTAGGGGACTATTAAGCATACCTTCTTCAGCGGACAAAGACATCACTGTCCGACCCGTATCAAAAGAGAGCCCCTTCCCTTCCATCTCCGCAATCACACCCTTAGCTTCCTTCTCCATCGTTCCCTTAGGTGTCACATCCAACGCGAAATACGGTGCCCCGACATACGACTTGAAAGTCATTCCACTCTCCTTCTGGGTCTCATCCAGTCCCAAGAAAACTACTTGCGGAGTGGTAATGCTAGAATTATAGTTCTTAATGCAATCCGCTTCGGACTGGTCGAACATATCTCGCCGTACTAGGCGCTCGACATCTTTGAAGGTGGCATAGAATAATTCGGACGGCGAGCGAGTGAGGGGAGCTAATTGATTGAATAGCAAGAAGCGAGTGGAAGAGTGGCCAAGAGCTGCGGAGAGGAAGGGGTGTTCGGAACGGAGGAAGGAGAGGCGGTTGAGGGGTGAGCCTGGGGGGATTGGGTTAGCGAGTGGGATCCAAAGGAAGGGTTCAGAACACGAATAGAGGTAAATAGCTTGATGCTTACTAGAAAAATAGTTCACTATCTCCCTCCCGAACCGTTGCGACAGCATTGAATCGGCCTCGATATGCGAAGGGGTCGGAACTCCTGGCTGGGAAGTCATGGTCGTAAAAGAGCGACGGCAGGAGTTTCGTTTCAATTAGATGCCCACAACAATATCTCCATATGTATCCTTCTATATACAACACCTAATATCCCCAAGTCTATCAGTCTTCTACTCAGGGGAATATGGCCTCTATAAAAAGTCCGTCTCCCCTTCTTCCCCACCATATCAACTCTGATTAATCAGCATATCAGCAGTGCAAAGGTGACAAACATCTTATATCCGAGGTTATTCCCGGTGCCTCTTGCCCCTTTTCTAGCATTGAGATATGAACTCAACTGTTTTCTACTGCATTTGAATGGATAAGTAGACATCATACAGCATGAAGGGTATTGTATTCAAATTTTGGTTACATTATTGAGTGGAGAGGTCAAACGAAAGGTAAGGATGGACGACATCATCATCCAATGATAGGATAAAGACGAGCACGAAAAAGGGGGATCCTCGAGATTTCCATGCAGTCAATGCGGCCACAACTGTGGTCTCATGAACACTTACGGCGGGTGCTGCTTCATCCGTTCAAAGGTTCGCCCGATCAATCATCCCCTCCCAAGCCTCATCAAAACCTGCAGAGCGGACCCAGATCTCTCGATCACTTGGAGAGTTGGCAGCGCTGTCACAAACTATATGAAGAGAGGCGTTAGATTTGCTGATAAAAAGAGAGATATACAGGACATAGGGCGAAGGTACTTACGCATATTTCCCAACTTCAACCACATATCCCCTTTAAGTCGGAAATTATCCTGTGCCTCATACGGCTTAGAGAACCGTTCCCCATGAGCCAGCGCCCTTGCCATCTTGGTTACGTGCCCATCTCCCCCTTCTTTCTCTATGCATGTATCAAACACCTCCTTCCACGAACGTGGCGTTCCATAGTTCTTGATCTCATCGATGAGAGGCTTCGGGCTACGCCGGGAGGCGTACATGGCCAGATCAAGCCTTCCTTTCCATTCGAGCAGACGGACCTTGTTCTGAGTGGTTAGCCACGGCTGAGAGAAGAATACCGGGAAGAATATGGTGCTGTTGACGCAGTGCATGAAGTAGAAGTCAATCTTGACTTGTTTAGGGGGGTGCTGGGCAGCTCCGGTGTAGTATGCTATTGAAGTTATTATGTCAGTTGTTTGTTTGCTCAACATACAGGTCTCCCCTGAATATGTTGAATTTAGGATTCAGGTAGATCAGACAGAACCACCTACCAACGCCGTTGATCATCTCCGCCAACTTTTCATCCAACTGATCAGCCTGCACCTTATATTGGCTCGCATACTTCAGCATCTCTTCAGGTGCACGCTTCAAGATCCCATCCCTGATTTTATTACCGTCAGCCCAATGCGCAGCCGTACTAAGCTTCTCGTCCGCGCGGATCTCATCAAGAAGTTCGACGTAGCTCTTAGTCCCCGCCTGGCCGATACCACCAGCAGCTTTTTCGGCGGCGTAGAAAAGCTTGCCGATCCAAGCATCGTGGATGGCGGTTTGGGCGAGTGCCTCCGCCACGACAGCGGGCTGGTTAAACTCGAGGCCGAACCCCAGATGGATTATGGGGTGGAGGAACCCTTTACCAGGAAGAAAAATTGTTAAAACCTTCGAAACTGGGTATAACTTCTGGACCGGGTGTAAAACGAACCAGCGAAAACCCTAACAAGCATATCATCCGCATGCTCATCACCCGCAAATAGATGCTCATTAAGAACATCCGCCACCCCCTTCTTTTCAATCTCTCTCTGGAAAAAGGCCAAGAAATTCGTGTAATGTTTCTCATCTTCCAGATATCCCTTGAACTTCTCCCTATCCGCCATTGTCCTGACGACATCCTCGTCGGCCGGATTTACGGGTCGTTGGTAGACGGATACTTGGTCGAAAATATTCTGTATGCTTTCAGGGGATGCTCCGAGGGCGTATCGTGTTAGGACGTAGTGGACGATGTGGTCTTGAAGATATCGGTATTAATACATTAATCCATAGTTTGAGAGCTCGGGCAACTTACTATGAAACCCCTGATCATTAAAGTAAATATGAAACTTGTTCAAATTCTCTTGCATGGCCTTGCTCGCGGTCTCAGCCGAGTCTGCCCTAACTCCGACATTATAGATGCCCGGAGCATCCGTCGAGACCTTCACCGTCGTTGCGGTAGCCATGGTTCGAGATCGTTGAAGTGATGAAGCTGATGTGGAAGCTTGGGGTTGGGATGGAAACCTGATAGCCTTCGAAGAGTATGCTCTCGACAAAACCTGTTGTCGAATCGGTAAACCTGCTAACGTTTGTATACTCCGAGCAGTCGTGGGGCACGACCTGTTTCTTATAGAGCAGACAGTCCGACTTGTCCAACCCCCAAATCGAAGAGTTGAACGCATATGATAATAACAATATCCGTCTTCGTATACAAGTGTCAGGCAAAAGACAAATCGAATTCAGTTTCCCTTACCCCTCTTTCTTCCTATCCCTTGCATCCAGGCCCTCTCCTATCGCACTTGCTTACTTATATATACAGCTGGTTGCACGACAGTTCTCGTTCTTACGTATGTTGATTTGAACGTTGTTGCAACTTGAAACTTTTTAAGGTTGCGGATGCTTGTTTCTTCACCCACAAGGCGCGTTTTACCCCATGTTTTTAGTACGTCATCGCTATTTTTATCGGCCTGCGGGACTTATTCTAGGGCCGAGATCTGACAAATCAATCGAGTCTGTTTGGCAATAAGAGTCGGCGACGGCCTTGCCAGTCTCCGATCTTGCTTGGAAATGAGATGGGTCTGGAACAGAGGAAGAGAAAGGGTGTCTCTTGATGATTGTATAATATTATAACCTTATCCAGAATGGAATGGAAGATGCAAATTTTGAAAAGTGACATCGTGCCTGAATTTGAGTTGCCTCCGCAAAAGTTCTAGATAGATTATCAAAAGAAGCTAAAGGACATTTAATTCTCGCCCCTCTCCTTCTTTCTCTTCAGACGATCCCGTTCAATCTTCTTGAAAAGCGGATGATGACCCACTTTATCCTTCAGCTGTTTATTCCGGCTCTTATTGTATTCGATATAAGCCATATCCTCCCCACCAGCAAGGCCACTTAGTGTGGCGGCGCTGCGCTTAGCAGCACCCTTCTTACCGCCCTTAGTCTTCGGTGCCCCTGATCGCTCACTAAAGAGGTCATCGACAACGTGTTCGACTTCGGCGGAAGTTTCGTTCTGGAGCATCACCTCCTGTAGAAGCTCGCGACGCTCGGCCGGTGTCGCGTACGCGAGGCTGTCGAGATCTTCGATCCCTTGAAGATGGGTAATGACCTTGAAGGCATACCCTTGATCGACGAGGAAAGCTTGTCGTTTCGACGAGTAGAACATCTCGTCCGTATCCTTGGAGACAAGGGAGTAGAAGAAGGCATTGAACCCCTCGTCGTTTCGGCGCTTAGCTCGGAGAATACGCCCAAGCCGTTGGGCCTCCTGACGACGTGATCCGTAGTGCGACGAAATCTGGATCAAGCACGTAGCTTCGGGTAGATCGAGGGAGGTATCTCCAATCTTGGACAGGAATACCGTGTTAACTTGCTCATTGTGCTGGAAATTTTCCAAAATTTGGAGTCGCTCGTTTTGTGGAGTGCCGCCGTAGATGTAAGCTTTTTTCAGCTTCAACGCGTATCGCTTCAATGCGTACACGTTATCTGAGAAAACTATAACTTTGTCTCCTCTCTTCTCGTGATAGTCAATGAGATATTGGCAAGCCTGGAACTTCCGCGGGTTCATGATGTACAGAAGTGCAGCCTTCCTTGACTTCTCTCTCATGTACTCGGTGTAAAACTCGGTAGTCATCGGACACCAAACCTCTGCGCACTGCACCTTGGCAATATGGCCCTGCTCTGCAAGTTCCATCCAGTTGGCTTCGTACAGTTTAGGTCCAATCAAGAAATTCAAATCCTTAATCTTGTCATCCTCACGAAGAAGAGTCGCCGTAAGCCCCAATTTCGTCTGCGTCGCAATGGCGGATGTAACCTTTCGAAACATCGAGGCAGGCACGACGTGCACCTCGTCGAGAATCATCAGACCCCATTCCCGTGACTGCATCCAGTCCATCATCTTCTCAGCATCGTGAGAGCGGGCGCGAGTTTGTGAGACCATGGAATAGGTAGATACAATGATACCGGTATTGCGCTTGAATTTCTCCTTGTTATCAGAGGTAAAGACCGCGATATCACTCGGGTCTATATTCGACCATCTTAGGAATTCATTCCGCCACTGCACAACGGACATGGAACTGGTGCAGAGAATAATGGTTCCCTTTTTGATGGTACAGGCGGCGGTAATGCCAACCAGTGTTTTTCCGGCACCACAGGGAAGGACGATGATCCCGCTCTTCGCTCGACCGTTACCGAACATTTTGCTCAGACTTTTCTCTTGATAGCTACGAATCTGGGCAGCTGGCTTGAGATCGATGTCAAGTGTGGGGTTGACTTCATCGTTTCTGAAATCGTATTCCTCGAGAGCAGGACACCCCATAGTTTGGCATCGAGCTTTTACCGACTCTACAGCGACGTTCGGAATTTCAAAACTGTGGACCTGACTCTGGTCTTCATCGTCATCATCATCTCTCAGAGAGACCAGTAGATCGCTTTCCTGCTGAGCTGCTCCCGCCCCTTCTCCTTCAGCCGGATTTTGGTCGGGATTCTGCTTCACGCCGGCCGCATCTTTGGTACCCGGGATCACAAGACCGCCCAATTTCGGTGCCGCCTGTTGTATTATACCTTCCGAACCCTGCAACCTTTGTGGACCTATAACTTCATCCTGCAATAGCATTTGCAGCGTCGCCGGATCTGAGCTTTCGACGAAAAATCGGTTGTGTTTCAAGACAAGCTTTATCTTCCCGTACGACTTTGTAAAATTGATAACGAAAGATTTGATCGCTTCTGGGAGTGGCGTTTTCGACAAGCGATCAAGGAAATTGACTATATCTCCAGGCAGTAACCCAACCGACACAGCCGCATATAAACTATTTCCGGTCAATCGGTACTCGTGTAAATGCGTGGGTCGCGATAGCGGTTCAGCGATCGTCGTTAGGAAATCCTGGGCTTGTGAAGCCAGAGGCGAGAAGCTCTCCAGGGTGATCGTCCCTTTTACTGGTTCGATCCACAGCGGTCTGTTCACATTATCGGGCTTCAACGGCATATTCGAAAAATCCTTATATCCAAAATGAGGGTCCTGCCTCTGTCCCTGGTTCTTCTTATTCTGGCTGAACGATTCGAGCGAGAACTTCTCGACAACCTCTATAAAAGCACACGCATAGCTATTGTTTAGCAACCAGTTTCCATGTAAATTCATGTACCCACAGAAAGAGGGCAGAGCGAGAAAGGCTCACTGTTCAGCCTGCCGGCCTCTGCCCCACTCGCCTCATCTTCATACTCGGAATATTCATCGCTGCTGCCAATACTCTGGGGGGTCTCGGGAAGGGGAGTGGATCGCTTCGAGGCTCGGCCTGAGTCAACCTCTAGAGACCGGGCATTAGCACGACCTTCCAGAGAGATTTTTCAAGAGTATCCGTACTGTCTTTGGCCTTCCTCTTCGGAGGCATCACGACGCGACTCCGGATGTTCACCTCTAGAGGACTGTAGTTGAAGATATCTCCAGCGAAGAGATAGGCGGAGAAAGGTTAATGCAGCTTGACTCGATCCATCAGACTGCACGTTCTGTATGCTTGCACAGATGTGAAGAGTAGTGGATGAAGAGAGAAGAAGCAAAGATCATTGAGGCGGCAGTGAAGCGTTTGTAAGATCAATGAAGCTTAGTCATATTTGGAGCCTCCTCCCATTAGGCTTAGCGTGAAAGGGTATTCTTAGCCCTGAAATCTAGAATGCTTAGATAATCCTCCCTCAGAGTTGACGAGGAGAATCTTCCTTTCTTTACTCTTCATATAAATCCTTCTATTCTATATCGCTGGTCACTTCCGTCGTTTATCTTTTTTCATATGAAGTAAAAGCTTCAGGGTTGCAAACATGTATTGATGACGTAGTTCGGAGAGCTCTCCATAAAAGCGGCAGAACCCGGAACCCGCAAGGCGGTCAGGAGGAATTACCAGCAAGATTTTTGATTCACCTTCACTTTCTTAATAGTCTCATCAACAGCTCAATCATCACATTGACCACCATAGCTGAAGCAGTGACTATTCTATAGAATCATGAATACTGTAAGTCAATACCTCGATGATATCCCAATTGACGACTAACGTGTCTCGAAAGATCCGATCGACTTGGTAAATTCCCCTAGCTCTGATCTGCCGCGCCGAGAGCGCATGGGCATGGGCATTAGCGATGGACGAGAGAACCTTCAACTAATACTATCAATAGGTATGGATGGGGTACTCTCCTTGCTGGTACGTTCAACCCTTCCATCTCATCCTCTCAGATGGAAAAATAAACAAAGGAAACTAACGCAACCCCCCAGCCGGCGGCGGAGCCTACTACTTCGCCAAACGCTCCATAAACGCCGACCGCGCCGCCCGCCACGAAGCAGACATAAGCCGCAAACGGCTCCTTTCCGAAATGGAAGCCTCAGAAACCGCCTCCAAGGTTCCCCCCAATCAAAAGATCGCCACACCCAGCCCCTCGAACCCGTCGCAGCAGCGGCAGAACCAGAATCAGAGTCAGAATAATCGGGCGAAGACGGCGGCGGTGAATGAGACTGCGGGGAGGGATGATGTGGGGAGTCCGAGTGCGGAGGCGTGTCAAGATCCTGCGCCGACGAGGCATGAGCCTCTGACGGATGAGCAGAGGGTTAATGAGAAGAGTAAGTATGAGGCGTCGGAGAAGTTTAAGCCGATAAAGGGGAATAGGTTGAGTTAGGGGGGGATGCTCTTTTGAGTATGTGGTAATTGGGTGGTTGTATGAATCCGAGGGTTGTTCAAAAGTACATTAAAGCTGCATTGTCGGATGGGGAGGTATGGTATGGCTGGGCACTACATCCGATCGTATATCTGCCCTGATGTCTTTCCTTCTTAGATGTACGATATTGTTTCATGCGGCATACGAGGGGAGTATCATGAAATGCCAAAATCTTCTCTTATCCACGATGAACGGGGGAGGAAGGCCCCGCCTACTAAGCGTCTTGGAAAGGCACAGAAAGCTCAGTGAAGCATATCATTATCAATTGAGATAAACCGAAACTCCTCTACCACCCCTAGGATAAACTGGTACAAAGAGGATTGAGTCTGGTGGAAAAAACAAAAAAATGGGTTTCTGAGCGGTTTCTCCACTCATTACCCGCCCGGTACGCCCCGTCCTGTCCATGCTCCATCCATTATGCACCGTGATTGCTCTGTACGCCAAATTTGAAGTAAAGAATAAAGGTAAACGCCTCGATAGCCATTCCCTGCTTCCATTGACGGGATCTGAAGGAGAAGTGTACTGTAGGAAATTGTTGTCGTGGTGCGCGCTAGCTTATCTTATCTGGCGTGGAAGCAGAGAGGTGGGAGGGGTCTGGGGTGGGCGAATTGTCAGAACACAATGCTCGTAGATACTATAATGGGTATATTCCAATTGCTTTTAGAGGTAAGGAGTTATTGACTCACTTGTTGTGGTTTGGATAACCGTCCTTCCTCTCCCTGTTGCTCTCGATCGCGGGAGGGATAAAAGGGAGAACAACCGCAGAAATGATGCAGGAGGACGCGACGAAGCGATGCATCTTGGTGTCTGGTTTTGGGGCGCGCGACGAGAAGTTGCGGATTGAGGCGCGCATGAAGGATACTGGGATTGCCATGGTTGTTTCGTGGGTGTCTTTGTCTAGGTAGGTAGTAGTTCTAGAGAGAGGGGGTTTGAGGTTAGTTTTTCGGTTTCAAGTCATTGAGTGGTTTAATTTCTTGTGAAGCCGTTCATAGATCATTCTGAAGCCCATCAAGCTTCATGAAGACTCGATGTAAACAGATTCATCTGTAGTTGTGTTGAAATGTGTCTCGACATGACGCAGTGGAGGGGAAGCGGCACTCTCCGCAGCTAGCCACAGGGGAAAGCCAACCTTAAAACGATGCGACGGGCGTGTTCCTTGTCAGTCTGAGAAGCAGAAGAAGAGGTAATCGATATCAATCTCGGAGTTCAGGAAAGAATACAGAAGAACAGAAGAAGAAGAAGAAGACGATGTTCTCGTTTTGTACCTGAGATGTTCCTTAAGTAAGTCTAGAGTGTTGAAGTTGACGTTGTGTTGGAACTGCACAATGACAGAATTAACGGTGACAGGCACCAAAAAGAACCGAAGAACGCCTTTCTCTCGCCCGACTGATTTGTATGCAGCGATGAGCTCAGTCACGATCAGATCACGCCTTAGAGGATCAACACAGGTATTACTCTGAATTCGGGTAGATTTATATGAAGCTGTCGCCAATTCTATGCATTGTTTCATGTTTCCTTGTTCGAAGTTTCTTCAATGTCATAGCGATCGTCCTTGAACATGAAACGTTGTACAAGCCTCTTCTCCAGAGAGTTCGGATTATTACGATGCACGAGTGATTGTATGGCGAAAGACGAAGGGGTTCGAGAACTATTAACAGTCGTACCAGAGAACATTCAATGAGAGTCTAGAGATGGTGCAGGTAGATGCTCGCGCTCTCAGTCTACTCCTGACGTCGCTTAGTTTCCTGTTCCGGTATATCGTGTCTGTTTGTTGAAGTGCTGGAGCATACCGCTATATACCCCTATACCATCCCATATAGCTCTAAGCCATAAGGACTGATCAGTCCCTATGAGCTCAGGCGTCTAGGCTCCGTGGACATAGCGCATAGTGAGACTTGAAGATTTCAGTATTCTGACGACATCATCAACCCCTTTTACATCGTAGAAGTGTGAATGATATCGGCTCCGCATCATCATCATGATGTACGCTCCGTAGAGGAAACCATATTTCCTCTACTTCTTTGCCGTTTTCTTTTCTCTCTCTTTTCTCTATTTCTTTCTAACGACCCCTTCTACCAAGACGCACCTCCAAGAGGAGGGAAGACAAATCGGTGGGCGATCACCTCTGTGAAAACCTCAGGGACATCATGAAAGGCAAATTCACCTGCCCCCGAAAGCTCAAGCGTCTCTTCAACCCTCCTACCCGAGCCAAGGCCCCAATCGAGCAGCTCCCCCTCAATGTCCTCCACTACATCATGGACAACATCCCCCCAACAGAAGCCGCCGCCCTATCCCTAACAAGCAAAACAATGCTAAGCGTCGCCGGACCCGGGATACTCAGAATCGAAGAATCCAAAGACCGCGCGGAACTTCTGAAACACTTCGAGATCCACTACCCGAACCATCTTCTCTGCTATCACTGCGGGAAATTTTTCCTTCGTGAAAGTAGCGATACCCATGACCCTGAAGAGGAGACCGAATGCGATAAGAAGAACGGGGAATTCTCACTCAGCCCGCATGATCCCATTATCCCGTTTACGACTGTCCAAGAAATGATGAATCGTCATCGGTATGGCAGAAGATATGGCTCAGAGTCTGTGAGATCCCTTAACAGTTATGATGTATACTATGAGGAAGATAAACCTTTCGACTACGCTTCTGAGCTTACTCAGGCCAGAATTGTCGACGGCCAATTGATTATAAGAAAAATGATCCATTTCGTTAGCAGGCGCAAGGGACGAGATTTCAAACAGAGCTGTCAATATTGTCCACACCTGACAACTTCGAGTTTCAAAGTTAGTGAATTCGATTATAGCAAGACGACGTTCATACGATGCCTTAAATGTTTTACGGAGATTCGCTGGGATAGGACTCGGAACTTCCTCTACGATCTTGTTGGCTTCTGTGGGAGAACTCGTACGACAATTTGGTGCAATTTGGGTGATTGCCGCTCTCCGTTTGAGGCCAATTGGCAGGCGTTAACACATTCTACTGATAAAGACAATAACCCGAGTATATATATCTCTCGCAATGATGCGAGATACATCCACTTGTTTTAGATATGTTCTTTTGCACCGGATAACCTTTTAAATGAAACGCTTCATGATATCTACTATGACTAGCTATCTCTAAATACATCAGAATGACTTGCTTAGCTTCGCCTTTTGGCTACTAGTCCTAAGCACCACGGAGAGGTGCAAGTCTTGCTTGGGTAAGAATATAACGCAGCACGCAGAAAAGAAAACAGAAAGCACAGATCAGCAAACCACTAAAAGGGGGCCCAGCCACTTCAAGAACAAAACGAAAAGGGATGTCGGAGTCGGGGATCGGCTGAGGGCGTTATAATAGTCGTCGTAGTCGTCGCTGGCGTCGTATTCGTCTTCGATGTCGTCGATGTCGTCGTCGTTATCGTCGTAGTCGTCGTAAGCGTCGTGTGCGTCAGCCGATGGAGAAGAAAAAAGAAGAAAAGAAGAGGAAGAAAGGAAAAGATGAAAAGAAGGGATATTTGAACCAACAATCATAACAGAACGGATAGGAAAGTGCTTGAGTTGCTCTTCCCCTTTCCCGTCTCATGGAAAGAAAGATGGGGTCGGATGTTGAGCTGACCCTGCCGCTCTCGCAAGAGAAGGCGAAGTGCATCTACTCAACATCGGAAACGATAGATAAAATCTCTCTATAGTCCAGGAGCGGTTCTGAATGAACAATCTCAGGGACACACAACGTTATTGCTTCCCATCTCTCAACCCTCAAAATAGCTCCATACGCCTGAGAAACTATCGAGGTACGGAAGGCACCGACCCGTTGATATGATACCAAGCGAGCTCAGAAAGAGCCAGGCCCCAGCTACCTTGGCGCTGTTACCCTTGCGCCTTCTCCTACATCTCTTTGATCATTGCTTCGCTCAGAGGTAGGGGCCCATATGCTACAAGCCTTATGAAACTTGTAGCTGCGATGCCTTCCTGAAAGGCGTAGAAGAATGAAATAGTAGGTAGATCCTTGGCAGGATAGATCCCTAAGTACATACAGAAAGGTCCATAGTCCATATGCGCTGAGCGGATGCTCTGAGATAATAGAATGGATTGGGTGTGGTCAATCTCGCTGCTTTTAACAGCGTAAATTTATTCCCGTGGTCGGTATACAGTCACATGACACTCTACATCATAATCTCAACTTTATGGATGACTCTCTCCTCTCTACATGCACGCCCCTGTATCTGTTGAACATTCAAGGTATATTCCTGGAATTTGAAGAACCAGCAATCATGGGGCACTTAATCACAGTTGCAACATGCTCCCTGAACCAATGGGCCCTGGATTTTGAGGGGAACACAAGTCGCATTATCCAGAGTATAGAGCAAGCGAAAGCTGCAGGCGCAACTCTTCGGGTAGGGCCTGAGCTGGAGATTTGCGGGTGAGTTGCGTAGCTGGAGATGGGCCATAACTGCTAGTCACTTGGCTGACCTTACCATTAGCTATGGATGTTTGGATCATTTTCTGGAAGGAGATATATGTGAGTACCCCGCGCTTAGATGCGATGAAGCTATAACGAATGGAGATTATTTACTGATGGATGATCTACTTCAGATCTCCACTGCTGGGAAATGTTAGAGAGGATTCTGAAGGACCCTCGCTGCAGAGATATATACCTCGATGTTGGAATGCCAGTAGTACGTACTCGCTGCCCCGCATTGAGCTCCTCTACATTTTTGCTGACCCCGAAAGCTGCACCGGAACGTTCGCTACAATTGCCGCATTATATGTCTTAATGGGGATATTCTTTTGATGTATAGAATTACCTACGATCTTATTGTTTGGAATATAGGTGCTAATATTACCAATAGCCGTCCGAAGATCTACCTAGCCAATGATGGTACGGTTGACTTTATGGCTATATTTGGCGGCTCTACTAATCTTGGTTTCTATTATGAACAGGAAACTACCGTGGTCAGTATATACCCCATGGTAAATACGTGACAAACCCTCGCTAACATATTCGTAGAAATGCGCTTCTTCACCCCATGGGGAAGACCTCGTCATGTAGAGCAATACTACCTACCACGGATAATACGCCGTCTCGTAGGCCGTGATAAGGTACCCATCGGGGATGCAGTTATTTCGACCCCCGATACTTGCATCGGTGCCGAGACTTGTTCGTTTCTAGGAAGGATCCTTGTTTTATGGACTTATTTCTAACTTTATGCAGGCGAAGAGTTATTCACCTCCGACAGCCCGCATAATCATATGTCACTTAACGGTGTTGAGATTATAACCAACTGTAAGTCTCAATGCCAGCATTGTGTCCTTCATGTGGTGCAACTACTTACGCGGTCGCAGCTTCTGGCTCGCACCACAATCTTCGCAAGCTTGATTTACGTGTTAACCTAATTCTCGAGGCAACTCGAAAGAATGGAGGGGTCTATCTATATGCCAACCAGTGCGGGATGGATGGCGACAGGCTGTATGTCACCATGCAGAATCTATTCGTCAAGCCGTGAGCTGACCCCTATTCTAGATATTATGATGGTTGTGCAATGATTCTTGCAAATGGCCAAGTCATTGCCCAAGGATCTCAATTTTCCTTGGACGATGTCGAAACCGTTGTGGCCACCGTGGATATCGAAGAAGTGAGGAGCTATCGATCAGCAGCCTCGAGAGGCCACCAAGCTATAGCAGCACCGGCATACGAGAGGATCGAATCAGAGATCTCTTTATCCGATGATAGCCTGGACCGAGACATAACTGTTGGACCAACGCCGAGCCAAGAAGTACGATACCATGTACCAGAAGAGGAGATCGCACTTGGCCCGGCTTGCTGGATGTGGGACTACCTCAGACGCTCAAAGGCTGGGGGTTTTTTGGTTCCTCTTAGTGGTGGGATAGATAGCTGTGCTACCGCTGTTCTTGTCTATTCCATGTGCAGGGAGGTGATGAAAGCATTGGACCAAGGAAACCAGCAGGTTCTGGAAGACGTGCGCAGAATAGCCAAAGAGGGCCCAGAGTGGACACCAGAGTCAGCGCGGGATTTATGCAACAAAATATTCCATACGGTCTAGTAAGTACCTCACCCCTATTTTAAAACGAAACTCATTCTGACTCTAGCGTAGCATGGGAATGGAAACGCAGAGTTCTCCAGAAACACGCCGGAGGGCAAAAGACTTGGCAAACGACATTGGAGCCTACCACACTGACATGAATATCGACGATGTCTTCAATGCCCAGAAGAATCTCATTGGATCATCCACTGGGTTTGACCCCAAATTCAAGGTCTACGGAGGGAGTGTTACGGAGAATTTGGTATTGCAGAATATTCAGGCAAGGAGTAGGATGGTTACCGCGTACTCATTTGCCCAAATTCTTCCTACTACGCGTGGAAAAGGGGGTTCCTTGTTGGTGTAAGTCTAACATCTTACAACCGTCCCACTGCAACCCACTGACTTACTGGAATTAGACTTGGATCTGCGAATGTCGATGAATTTAAGTACCCCTGCTCAGCATGCATGGGTAGTAGCTAACAACCAAACAGGTCTCAGGGGATATCTTACGAAGGGCGATTGTTCGTTTGCTGGTAAGTTGAAACTAATACGCCCGTGATAGGTCGAGTGGCTAACTATCAATACAGATATGTAAGTTGAGAAAGGGCCGAATTCCAACAAACCAAGGACCTTGGGGCCCCCGTACCAGCTCGAGGCCGGGGGACTTTCTAATAGTAGATTCCCGATGCGCCCAGCTAACACTTCACAGAAACCCAATTGGAAGCATCTCCAAGAACGACCTCAAGAGATTCATCGCCTGGGCAATGGAGAAATTCGAACTCCCCATCCTCTCACAATTCCTCGACGCCGTCCCCACCGCCGAACTCGAGCCAATCACCAAGGACTATGTACAGTCCGATGAGGCCGACGTACGCATATCCCCAGACTAATATGTATGCTATCACCACTAACACTTCCCTTTTTATATATAGATGGGCTTTACATACGCCGAACTCTCCACCTTCGGAATCCTCCGAAAAGAAAACAAACTCGGTCCGTACGGGATGTTTTCCAAACTCCTTCACGACTGGAAAGATAAGTATACGCCTCGTGAGATTGCGGATAAGGTGAAACGGTTTTATCATTATTATGCTATTAATCGGCATAAGATGACGACTAGTAAGTAACTTTGTCGAACCTCGCGGTTCTTGCTTTTCTATAAGGAGTCTGCTGTGCTAAAATCGATAACTTTTGCTAGTGACACCGGCATATCACGCGGAGACGTATAGTCCGGATGATAATAGATTCGTAAGTTATATCCGCAGTCCCAGACATCCCTATTCTATTCCAGACTTATGGTGCTAATTCATGGACGCGTGTCTAGGACCTACGACCCTTCTGCTACCCACCAGTAAGTTTAGAACTTCCCCCTGAATGCTTTCTTTCTCATCAGAATCGCCCTAGCTAACAGTGCTTCGACACAGTTCTTCGAAAGTTGGAGCTACAAGAAGATCGACGAGGAAGTCGAACAGATTGAGAAAAGGGGGGGAGGGGGATCCCCATAGAACATGGAAGGTGGTGGGTGGCTATCTAGAAAAACCTCAATTCGTGACGGGTGCCTGGATTAGAATAGATAGATAGTAGACACCAGCATTCAAAGAGTTCTACGGAACGAACAGAACCATAACCTATTCGTTACCAATCCAACCCTTGTAACCAGACAGTCTGATATTGAATATAAATCATGATATAATACAGCACATAGCATACAGAAACTGACGAAGAAATATACGTTTGAACCTAGTACGTATCATATCAATGCCATCCCCTCCCCCTCCCTCTCGAAGACGAATAATACCCCCCTCCCCTTCCACCGCCCGCATTCCCCGGATTCCCCATCTGTGTCTGACGCCACGGTTCAGGATGTTGCTGCTGTTGTTGTTGCTGCTGGCCGAATGGTGGTGGCGCGAATGGGAAGCCTCCCGGTTGGCCTCCTGGCATTTGCATCTGTCCTCCTTGGCCGTGGTGCATTGGTGGGGAGAACTGTCCGCCCTGTTGGTGTTGTGGCTGCTGCTGCTGTTGTGGTTGGTTTTGGTAATGTGGAGATGGGAAGCCTGGCATGTTCATGTTCATGTTCATGTTCATGTTTATGGGCATTGTGATTGGCATGTTGGGGAAGCCGGTGGGTTGTTGGGGGGAGTGAGAGGGTGGAGGTGGTGGTGGGGGTGGGGGTAGAGGGGGCCAGCGGCCTTGGTAATTTGGTGGTCGAGGAGGGGGGACGAAGAGGCCTGTAGGGCCGAGGGGTGGTGGAGGAGGTGGTGGAGCGGGACCATTGAAGTTCGGGTCTTTGTTGAAGGGGATTTGTGGGACGGGATGAGGTGGTGGTGGTGCTGCTGCTGATTGGAAGGAGCGGCGTTGTTGGAATTGTGGGGATGGGTCTGGAGAGTAGGATGGTGATCTTGTTCGTAAGGGGGATTGGGAGCGGGATGGGCGCCGGGCGATTCGTGGTGGGGGACTTCTTGAGTCGGAGTAGGTACGTCGTCGGCGGGAGGGATCTCTTGACGGACTTCTGCTACCACTGCTGATACTATCGCTGTATCTTGCCCTCTTTCGAGGACTATTGCTTCGACTACGATTGCGGCTGCGACTCCGATTGCCTTCCTCTCTCCTCTTTTTCATCTTCTGGCAGAAGTCTCGCGACCAACCGTAATACGAGTCCCCGTTGATAACCTCACCAGAGATCTTGTCGCGCGTGATCGTTTGCCCCAGCGCATCCATATCCACCACTACACCCTCATCATCCTCGACAACTGTTTCGCCCGTACCATACAGTTTATCGACGTCCTTGAAGAAGTTCTTCAGAGCCTTAACGAGAGTCTCATCAGCTGGTCCAGCCAGAAACTGAAGTGGTTTCACCGCCTCTGGCCGAATCGGAGCGGACGAGTTCGGTATAATATGAGGCATCATGTTCCCTGCCGGAAGATCGTAGAACGGTAGCGAAGGGTCTCCATGCGTAGCTGGCATAACAAACGGCGCATCCTTAACAGGCAACGCCTTCACAGTGCCTGCGTCGTCGTCCGCCGGTGCGAGGGACGCCTTGATCGCATCAACCGACGCAAAATTCTCAACCGCTTCCCGTAACTTATTGACATATTCCTCGCTGTAATATCCGCTCTCTGCCCATATATCCAGAACCTCGTTTAGTCGTTTGTGATGTTTCGGGTTCTTTTCGCGCTCGAAGGATGCGGCAAGCCCGAGTAGCTCCACGAGGTGCGATTGTAACGATCCGCTTAGGGTTGAGAACGCGACCGAGTTTTCGCCATGGTATTTAGTATGGTGAAGCAAGTCGTTCAGCAGGTAAAGGATATGCAACCTCTTGCGCTTCGCAGACGTTTTCGACGTCGGAACATTGCTCGGTTTTCCAGGCGCGTTTGGCGAAGAGAACGACCCCGACAAGGCCAAAAGGTATTTCCCAAAGACCCCCACCCTATTCGACGACGGTATGATATTATTCAGTAGCCACGATTTGCAAATCTAAAATAGAAAAACCCGCAACCGAATCCAATCGCGGACCAACCCGCCGACCGATTCACGCACACAAACATTTAGCCAAGAGCTTCACCAAAAGGAGCACGTTCGAGAGCACAGATTAAGTGTCAAACGAGGAAGGGGTTGAACATCGAAGCATTTTTATCAGACCTTGATATTTGCTGGGGAACAGTGAGAGAGTGTTCTTTCGAGGGAGGTGTGGAAGTATGTGATATCGTCTCGTGAGACTGATATAGGATCGGGACGGAGAAGGCTGGCGGAGAGGGAGGCCTTCGCGATAGTTATTTGGTGGGACGCCATGCTCAAGGAGCTGGAGAGTCGGGTGTCCGTATAATTTCAAATTAAGAGTGAAGACGCACTTCCATCGCGATATCTCAAATGTTTCCTTTGATTGAGCTGGAGCTTCAGGCTTGGAGATGAGGATATCTGATTAGTCATAATTTCTGTATTTGTTACATAAGCACAATAGTTGATTTAAGGGGCTGCTCTATCAAGCTTGGAACAACACTCTTTAGAGTCGGAGAGAAAGTAGATCCTGTATTTGCGAAGAACTAGTAGGTGTAGTCTACCGCAACTATAATTTATATATACACAATCCCCCTCTAGTGCCACTCTTCTATTTGATTGAACACCCCTTTACCACCTGATTTATAGAAACACAAATTGACGGTAGAGCAACGGTAGCCAGCTCAACAAGGGATAGAATATATCAAATCATCTAGCACTGGCAGTAGCAAATGCCAGGTCCACCGGGGGGGCAGTAGTTGCAGAGAGGGTCACAGCGCTTTTCGAGAGGGAGGGAAAGGACATCGGGCAAGAGCCTCTCAACAAGCTCACGCCTCTGCTCGGCGGAGAGGGAGTCCACGATGTTGGCGGCTGGGGCAGCGATCGGGGTTGCAACCGCAATGGCTGCGAAAAGGGAAGCGATCACGGTAGCGAACTTCATTTTGAATATTTGTTGGCTATGGAAGATGGTTAGCCTGGCGGTCGGTGAAGGGGACAGGCCAGAGCGAGCAGATCCGTACCTTTGGCAAAAGCTTGGGCTGATTTCAGGTGGTTCGTTGGAGTTGGGTTTGCTGGCTTGTGTTGAAGATATTGCCCCAAAAGAAGGGGGAACTCTTGTACCTTTTATAGATGGGATGGTAAACAGATAGACTGGAAAATATCCAGAACATCACATCTTCTTCATCCTTTAGCCGTTTACCCCCCGCTGTTCACGATAGCTGAACTCATGACAGATATGGCCCCAGGATTCTCGGCCCGTCTGATTAATTTGAGGCTATACAATCAAGCGGAGGCGAGTCTCAAATCATTGACAAATCACAGGCTTGGTCCACAATTGAAGAGCGATACATAAGCATGTTGCATATGGGGCTGAAAAATGTCCCCGCTACCGATACCAGCGGGAATTGAAACTTCCCGCTTCGGGCAGAGTTCATGCGGGGGGCCTGCATATATGTATGGCCTAACTGGATCGGATAAAATTGGCGGGGATTCTTAGCTGCCTAAAACAGTAAGCGGCGAGGTACAAGACTTGTATCTTTCTGCAGGGAAAGGGCCGCCAGAGCAGCTGAGCAGGAGGAGTTGATATTGGCCCGTCGAGCGGCCGCCGAGCGGCCGCGGCCAGAAGGCGATTATGCATCAGTTCGGGGCTGATTTAACCAACAAGACAGGGTCATGCCCCTTATACCCTTGCCCGTCTTACGGGCGGGTTGATAATGTAACTAGTGGCAAGCGGCGGGGTATCTAGTAGTAAAAACTGTGGCGTTTCTAGATATTTTGGAAGGTTAGTGAGCACGTATGGGTCTGGATTCCTCAGTCTTCATCTTTCGCTTGAAGGAGTGTCAGTTGTGTCTGAATGTTGGATGATGTTGAGAGAAGAACGGAAATAAGCATTATTTAAGTTCAGCCAATGGGAGTCGTTTTGGGGACCCACACTATTTCAACGTCCCCGTCCTTCCTCCCCTTCTACATATGTACACATCTTACAATTCTTTTACTTAAGACAGATTATCACGAATGGATTAAAGGTCTTTGACATATCTCTCATTCACTCTATTCGTACCTGCTCAGAATAGAGAACTGGAACTGGTTCTAAACGCCTATGCTTTCGTCTCTTTTTACAATCCCCTCCAGAACCTCGTCTTACCAACAGAGAAGGTTGCCTTGAGGACATCCTTGCCTGTTCCTGTAACTTGGATCTCATAGTCTCCGCTCTCGGAGATCCATGAATCCCTGACTTCATCCCAGAAGCTAGTTGCAAGCTTCTTCTCAATCACAATCTCGACCGTCTTCTTCTCGCCAGGTTGTAGGACAACCTTCTTGAATCCCTTCAGCTCTCGTGGTGGGCGGTTGATGCTTGTTGTGCTTGGTGGAGCGACATAGACCTGGATAATCTCGGCGCCAGCCACTTTGCCGGTGTTTGCCACTGCGACTGAAACGGTGACCTTCTCCTCATCCGTAAGCTCAGCCTTCTCTGGAGAAGCGGTCACGGAAAGGTCGGATCTCGAGAAAGATGTGTATGATAGACCGTGTCCGAAGGGGAAGAGGACGGGTGTATCCGTCTTCTCGTAGTAACGGTATCCAACGTACACGTCTTCACCGTATAGGGTACGCCCGCGCTCAGACCTGAAGTTCAGGTAGGATGGGTTATCCTGGAGGCGTTTGGGGAAACTGAGGGACAATTTTCCGGAGGGGTTGACGTCTCCGTAGAGAACGTCGGCGATTCCGTTACCGGTCTCGTTGCCACCGTACCACGCCTGTACCAATGCATTGGCGTTATCGGCCCATGGCATGGTGACTGGGGTGCCGCTCTGGATCACAATGGCTGCGTTGGGGTTTGCAGCGAGAACCTTCGAGATCAGGGTGTCAGTACCCGGTGGGAGATCCATGTCTGGGCGATCGAAGCCCTCAGATTCCCAATCCTGGTTGAGACCAGCGAAGAGAACAACCTGGTCAGACTTTGATGCAAGTTCGACAGCCTGTGCAATAGACTCCTCCTCAGTGAGACGCTTGCAAGCACCGAACCGGAAGCCACCGGGGCCAAAGACGATGATTCCAGTGGTCTCCAAATCCGAAGTCGGCGCACTCCCGAACTGGAACAGAATCTTATACGTTGTGCCAGCCTTGAGTTCTTTCGAACCAATCTTTTCCTCGGTGCCGATTCCGAAGAAAGCGGATCCTAATTTCTGATCCTTAACGTTGTCTACAATAAGTTCTCCATCGATGAAGAGCTGTCCAGTTCCGGCGACTGTGACACCGAAGTCATAAAGCCCATCTTCTTCGGGAGTAAATTCACCTTCCATATCAACATAGAAGGTGAAAGACTTAATCTTGGGGTTATAATAATCCATGAGGAAACCCTTGGAGTCCACAAGATGAAGCTCATCTAGCAGCTCACGATCTTTAACTGTAGGGGGGTCGTTATAGGCCTTGAATGTGTAACCGCGTTTTCCATCGGCAGTCTTGAGCAGGGGCCCGAGTTGTGGGAGTTCCTTGTGTGCGTAGACACCCTGGGACCAGTGGACGTCGCCCTTGGACTTAGCTTTAACTCCCTCGAAAGGACTGACCACGTAATATGCGGCCAACGACGCTGAGCCACCACCGCAGTAGCTGGCGACCTTGGAGTGGGGCCCGATGACAGCGATCGACTTGTTCTTATCGAACGGAAGGACGTTCTTTTCATTCTTCAACAAAACGATAGACTCTGCCGCAGTACGTCTCAGGAGAGCTTGATCTTCTGGGCGGTTAAGCTCCTTCTCCACCGCACCCTCGGGGATCCCGGATTTCGCGGACAGGTTCACGAGGTTTAGAACATTACGGACTCTCTCGTCGAGCACGTGAGGTGCGACTTTGTTGGAGGAGACGGCATGTTGCAGGGCATTTCCACGCCAGCGTGTTGGCCCCGGCATTTCAAGATCAAGACCGGCGTTGATGGAGTCACCTACGGTGTAAGTACCGAACCTATTTCTTGATGTTAGCGTGTAGAAGGCACAAGGAAACACTGAAAAGCCTACCAATCACTCATGAGAAGACCATTCCAGCCCCATTCCTTGCGGAGGATGTTGTCCAAGATATGCTTATTCTCACTAACGTGAGTACCGTTCACTTTGTTATAGGCAGTCATGATCGCGCCTGGGTCTGACATCTTTATAGCAAGCTGGAATGGGAGGAGATAAATCTCTCGCAAAGCTCTTTGTGTGACAATAGCGTCCACTGCTGATCGCTCGTGCTCTTGGTCGTTGCAGACGAAATGCTTTGGCGTTGGAACAACGTTCTCCTCCTTAACACCAATGCAGTAGTGTCCAGCCAAAGTTCCCGACAAGACTCCGTCTTCAGCAAAGGATTCGAAGCCTCTACCACCAAGGGGAGACCTCTGCGTGTTGATTGTCGGACCAAGAAGAACATGAGCTCCCTTAGCTTTGGACTCCTTTCCTAGAAGTCGTCCAACTTCGGCGAGGAGGTCTACGTCCCATGTTGAACCGAGGGCGGTCGACGAAGGGAAGCAAGCAGCTGGGATTCCGTTGAAGAATCGAGTACCGCGAACACCATTAGGCCCATCTGAAAGACGGAGTGCAGGTATCCCCAGGCGTGGGATCGCAGCTGTATGCCAGAAATCGGTTCCTTTGGAACTATGAGCAAATGGAACGAGCAATTGAGCGAAGCTGACATCGCTCTTCAATTGAATTGATTAGGATCCTACCTGCTGTGAGGGCAACCTTCTCCATGAGCGTGAGCTCGGAGATGAGCTTCTCGACGTCGACTTCAGCCATTTTCGCTTGCAGTCTCCTGAGACTAAGACGAATGGTGATTGAGATGGAACGGCTTTTCTTGAGGAAGAGAAAAGGAGGGGAAAGTTCGCAAGTGGGAGAAATCAGAAAAGCAGAGAATGAACCGAGTGACCTGCTCTATCTTTAAAGGACACAAGCTACCCTGTCGATGGTTAAATTTCCCGGAAAGTTACTGAAAAGGGAACCCGTGAGTTAGGGCATGGATCGCAACCGCGAATCGCCAGAAAAAGACACGAGATACGATCCAATTGAAAGCTCAATTGACAACGTGAAATGCCTCCATCGGCCAGTAGCACGCTTCTTTGGCGTGTCGCGAGATCTGCGAGCTTTGAGAGAAAGCCCTTGGTTGTCTGATTCCCCACGTTGGATAATTTGATATCGAGGGGTAATTTTTTTGCTGTTTGCAGGGAGCGGGGGTTGATGCTGGAGTTAGTTCTTTTCCCAATTCGGAGAGACGGCCAAAACCCCGTGCCTCTCAAATTGTCCAATGGGTCCAATTTGCTTCACTGTGGGTTTGGGAATTTCTTATTTTACGAACAAAAAACACCAAAAATGCGGCATCCACTGGCTCCTGAAGCTCTGATGTTGAAGTTTGGATAGCTCTCTGTTGGTGGGGGAAGCGATAACACCGTCAAGGGGTTGTCGGTCCGCAGCTCCGATAAGCCTATCTTATCAATCACGTGCATCTCCACATCTGCCAAGGAATTGGCGTTGATCTCGGAGCCTCTCACTCTATTTCGATCTCATCCATCTTCACCTTCTGCTTCACGATGCTTCAAACGTCGAACGGCATTACTCCGTCTCCCTGTTCATAACGCAAGTTCAATTCCGACTGGCTTTCTCTTTGAACCTTGTGACCCACGGATCTCATAACAGACACAGACAGACGGGATCGGTGAGGAGCTCTGGCCTTCCTGTGATCTTACAGATCAACCTAAGCGATTGAGCCGTTTCTTGTTTATCCGACTACCATTGAAATATGACATTCACCCCACCTGATGAAGTCCTCACTGCAAAACCGAACTCTTATTACCCTATCCATTGGTGATTTTCCGAAACACCAAGGGGGATACTTCTTACGTTTCGTCTCGGGAAGAGGAAGGTTCGTCCGAGAGAGCATGCGAGGTTCTCGCCTCTCCAAGGATAAAGGAGCACGAATAGAGGGGTAGAAGAACGGGTAGTAGTGAGAGCTGGTGGGGCAGGGAAATTTGTTACACAACTTTCTTCGAAATTGTTGCATTATTCCAAACACAACTAGGAGTGGGACGAAAAATGTTGATTGTCCGGAGATACAACAACTCGACTATCCCTGAGCTTCGATCAAGGATCATGCCCGAGCGTTGGCACATGGTAGGGAACAATTTTAATTGGACTCTTGAAGGGTATTGAGACTTGTCGGTCGCTCGAAAGCTCTGTTCCCTCACCCTTCTCAAGCTTTTGCTTGCCAATTGTCGACATCTCTACCTACCCTCACAATGAATTCATGAAGGTGGGATTTCCCCTTTCACACAAACAAGGGAAAAGAAGATCAAGGCCCCGCCAAGCGGCATCTTCTCAAGGGCTTCAACTCTTCATTGTTGCATTCTTCTACTTCTATTTGGAAGGTATTTGACGCAAGTTGTTCTCCCGTGGCCCCACACTTGCATGAGAAGCATGGTTGGGTTGAACCCATGAATCTCCTGCATATTGTGTAACATTACCAGACATGATAGGAAGGCATCGAAAACGAGAAAGCGGAATACGATATACGAAGTACGAAATACAGAATGATAAAAGCCCGTCCTGATCATTTGACCTTCTTCTCCACCTTAGAGGGAAGCAATGAGGTGGACCATGGGTTATTGTTTTGACCAAACAGATGCTATCCTCAATTCCAACGGAAAGACGTCGGGGAGTATCGGCCCATAAGAGCTCATACTGAAAATTCCGCTGCCATGGATAAAATCCGGACAGAGTCGCACCATAGTAACTCACCGAACGACGACGCGGCATGGATCACACGGTTTCTTGGTCTCGCTATTTTTATATCTCCGGCAAATTTTCTGTCCTCTTACGGCCCACCATGGATATTAACAGATCACTTTATATATAAACTCTATCTTAGATTCAAACTTGAGTTTGTTTGTGACGTCAACTGAACAGGGGTTCATGGGAGAGCTGCGGATTGGAAGCAGACGATCGAAATTGAGGTACATATATACATGTCACCATTCCTAACGGTGCCTGATTCTGAAAAGTCAAACCAATGTATGTACATGAAGGTCAACTCAAGACGGGAGGAAGTGTTCAATTTGTGATGGTCACCTCATTCACAAGCCCCACGTTTGAAAGAAAGAGATTATGACACAGAAGAATATAAGAAAAGCAAGAATTCGGAGGAAAAGGCGGTCGACTATCGATACCCCGAACAAGGATAGGGTATTCAGTACAGGTACGCGATTCTACTCCAGGCGGAATGTCAGGGTACCGTATCCAAGCTGATCATACCCTCCACTGGTTGAGCCATAGTTGCCTCCCCCGCCTTCGGCACCACCACTCTGCTCATTGACCAGATCCCTCATTTGGCCGGTATAACTTGCATCCAGTCCTTTGATAGAACTATAGTGAGCGTACAAAAGCTCCCAGGCGGGTCGTATCTCGCCACGGCCGTTCTCTGAGATGACATCTTGAGTCACGTCGCTGTTGGTGTACGTCGTGTATGGCACGTCCTCGCCAATGTTGTATTTGGAGCAGTACTCCGACCCAGCGAGGATGAGGTTGTCATCATATTCGAACAGATCAACGCCTTGGTTGTACGCCATCTGCATGAACACGCCAACGAGGGAGAAGTCGAGCGTGGCGTGGCCTTGGTCCCTGCCAGCTTCTTGCCCTTGTCCGAGAATCTTTCCATCGACATCGTGAAGCTCCCAGATGAAGTTGTTGGCCTGCCCATTACCAGCACCGCTTTCGAAATAGTTAATTGCCTCGTCGAACTTCTCTTGATCATCGGTTAAAATTGCGATTGAGAGGATAGAAGCCATATTACACAGGTCCCAGTTCGCCCAGTAGTGGTCTATCTCAGCATCGTTGTGTCGGGTTAGGAAGTCGGTGTTGATCGCGTAGAAGACGTCGACCATCATGTCCGCGAATGTGGTTTGATCTTCCGCTGCCCATCCGGTATAGTTGCGCATGATTTCCGCGGCATTGGCGAATTGGTACCCATAGATACCTGCAGCCAATGCTGCGTCCGAGGTTCCCGTGATTTGGGTAAGGGTTGATGCCCAACCATTCAGGATCTCCACCGCGGTGTCTGCATATTTGGTATCCCCAGATATCTTCCAGCGCAACGCAAGTGCGTACGCTGCAGCGACATCGTTATATAGTATCTGGTAGTTTTCACCATGGGTGCCGTCATCCCCGCGATACACGATCTCTTGTGGATTTGGGGTGTAGGTTTCGGATGAATGATCGTTGCTAGTAAGGAGCTCCCAACCGGTGATCCAAGGGGTGGCATTTGCTTCGACTTTGGTGACCATCCTCGCGAAGTCGTCGTCGGTGTGCAGCATGCCTGGATGGGTGAAGGCATAGCTGACGCCGATAATAGCGGGCAAGGTGTAAGTGATTGACGGCCGCATCTTGAAGAGGAAACCGAATATTATTCAGGCCTTGGAATTGAAGCTTTGAGTCTGAAGTGAATAGCCTCGAGATGAACGGCTTCCTTCAGATATTTATCCCCAGAAAGCTTTCATGCCAGGAGGACCTGAATATCTCAATTTCGCGGGGAGACGCCGACTAACTGCAGAATTTCCCCGGATTCTTCTGAAGATCTTCTGCAAACCCTGCATGAATTCTAAAAAGTCATAGAAATCTTGCTATTCATCATGGGCGCAGCGTCTAGGTCGTTTCACCCCGAGTTTTGACCCGACGGGAACGGAGTATCGATCGGTCAACCCTCCGGGAGTATTGAAGATCACACTGGGGTCCCGAAACGAAACAACACCAGAAAGTGGAGAAATTTCCATCCCGAAAATGGCGGAAGTCCTGCAATTTCATGCTGAGATCTGGCTCTGTAGGCTTCCCGTCAGATTCAACGAAACACTGTTGATGAAACTTGAGACAACTATAAGAACACGCATTCTTGTTGTATGTCTGTGACTCAATCAACCAACCCCGCATCAGCGACCACTATAAGCAGAGATAGACGGGGAAATAATGGTTTAGTTTACAGGCCAGCGCCTACTACTCACTGGCAAACGGAGGTAGTGACAATCCTACGATTCTCAATTGAACGAAGTCCGAGTCTTCTCGTATACGGTAAACTCAACATTGTAAGTGAACTAACTAGGTAGGTGTATACAGAGCCCATACGATGACAGGTAGCCAACACTAGACATACTTATTGTCCCGGAATCTGTAACTAATAAATAGCCAGTGAATATTCCTGGGCATAACAGTAAGTCTCAGTTTCCAACCCGTTCTTCCTGCTCCATTGTCTATGCTCTATGTCGGAAACCAATCAACCTCGAAACAATCTCAACCATCTCGACAACTTTCTCGTCCTCTAACCTCTTGCCAATCAACTGAAGAGAAATGGGTGCACCGTGATAAAAGGCTGCATCATAAGCGTCTTGAATCAACCCATCACGTTCACTATTTGGCGTCCAACCATCACCCCTCTCGAGGTCCAACTTCTTATCGGCATAAGTGACAGGGAATGTCATCGACGGGAGATCTACCGGGGGTTGAAGAAACGTCATCAGTATAAAGGGATGTGGGCACAAAACTAAATGATGGTTTTCAAGGGTATAGCTCATACCTAGCACATTGGCAAACACTGTATATCCAATATACCCCAGAACCGGGTCTTCGTGCAATGGAGCGGCCGGCGCCGCCGCAATTGGCGAGATAAGACCGTCAATGGGGCCGTAATCCTTGCTGGCCGCTGCCATCCATTGATCCAGGAATTGCTTCCGAGCCTGATTCCGTTGGGGAACCATTTGACTAAACTCCTCGGGCCCAACCATTGCATTTGGCGGTTTATGGTCTAGAAACGTCATATTCAATGCTCCTAAAAGAGGTTCGTCAAAGGTATCGAGCTTCGAGAATAGATCATCTCCGCAAGTTCGGGTAAAAATTTGGCCACCAAGAAGTTCGAAATTGGTCTTACTTGGAATCCTACAAAATGAGTTAGCAGGTGGGGAAGAATTTCGATACTTGAACGTACCAGTCGATAACATCGTGACCGGCATCTCTAAGAATGTTTTTAACTATATTTAACGCGCGCTCCACTGGCGGGTAG
Source organism: Arachnomyces sp. PD_36 (assembly GCA_032988195.1). Lineage (NCBI taxonomy): Eukaryota > Fungi > Ascomycota > Eurotiomycetes > Onygenales > Arachnomycetaceae > Arachnomyces > Arachnomyces sp. PD_36. The sequence continues at coordinate 85,672 of JANTQE010000009.1, read as the reverse complement.
CAAGTGACTACACCGTCATTAAAGGGCATGAAAGCAAACCGCAATGGACGGCCTTTGGGTTGGATCACATCCTTCCTCCAGGGGATGCGTAGCATTCTCTGGTCCGAAGTCCAGGGAGCGGCTTCTTTCGATAGAACAATCTCTGCGAAAAGCTTCACTGTGTTCAACTCCCGCGACATTGGCCCTGAGACTGAAGATATAATATCTAGACCAGGGATAGATGATCTGAGGCCCCAAGTGGGGAACCGACCAAATGACGGCTTCAGACAATAAAGATGACAGGACCCCCCAGGGGAGCGGAGACTACCACCGACGTCTGTTCCCAAGCCAAGAGGAGAGGCACGCAAGGCTATTAGTGCGGCCTCCCCCCCTGATGAACCTCCAGTGGCGAGATTTTTGTGAAGCGGATTCCTGGTTTCGCCCCAGATATTGTTCATAGTTTCCGGCATCATCATACCGGTAGGGACGTTGGATTTAACGTAGAAGACCGCGCCCATCTCACGCAGAATGCGCACAATGGTGCTGGTAGTGTGAGGTTCGGTGCGAGAATTTGCATAGATCGCCAAACCACTAGACGATGGGTGAGGTGGTGTAATGTAGCAATCCTTAAGGGAAATAGGCAAGCCATGGAGAGGGCCTACAACCCTTCCAGTCTCCTCAATGTAATCATCCAGATATTTTGCCCGCTCCAGTCCCTCGTCAAAAAGAACCTCGGTCACACAATTAGTCTAGTGGTATATGCGTTAGTCTTCACACCAGCAGGATTTATCTTCATTCAGGGCGAGAATCATACCAAGCTCTGAGCAATGACAGTCGCCTTGCAGAATGCTTTCGCAACTTCAACGGAAGTTAATTTTCGATCCCTGATTCGATGGAGCAATGTCTCGGCGTCGGACTCGACAATTCCTAGTTCACCATCTGTCAACAAACCGGATTCCTTCGGGTATGACCTTAGATCGAGCGGCAAATCGTGATCATCGACTGGAGGGGCTTTGAAGGGAAAGGAGTCTAAAGCGTCTTGTCTCCTTTTCTGCGCAATGGTAGATTCGACCTTCCATGCTTCCATAGCTATATTGCTCATAGCATCGACTTCCGGCGGGATGATATTCACAGGAGAAAATTTGCCGCCCCCTCAGTTGAAGTTCAAAGGCACAATGCTACTGTTTAGTGCAAGATATTTATTATATCACGTGGCCACACAGCTGCAACCTCCCGTCGGGGCAGGGTCAAAAGACAGGTAATCGGAACATTTGATTCTTCGAAATATGCAAGTATCAATGAAAATGAAAGTCATCATTAAAGATGATAGCTGATGTGTACTACTTTTTGAGGCAAGAGCCCGTCCTTCTGAGCCTCTCGTTTAGTTCAATCGAAGCATTTGAAAGTGTTCGTAGAACGCTCTTGGAGGTTCGAATCCCCCCGATTTCCTAGGAAACGCCGTAGCTGCGGCTTCAGAACTCCGCTTAGTTCTCGCCTTATCAGCGTGAACAGCTGGTAAGTCCCGTACCCGTTGATCCCTGTTAGCATCAACTGGTTCTAACGGGAGCTGACACAAACAAGGCGCAGCCGAAAGTATGTGAGACATGCCTCTGTAACTCACTGAAAGGATGGTATCCGCGGAGTTTGAAGTCCAGTGTCTTCAATTGACAATCCGTCAGTTGTCGAGCATGGCCAAAGATTATTGAGACCCTTAGCGGTTGAGATTTAGGCTCAAAGCTAGACCAAATATGGATACGAAGATCGGAAGTCAAGGGGGACTTGAGTTCCAATTTGTATTCTCGTGTGGCAGTATCCAGATGTTGGTTCGAATTTCAAATTATAATTCCTGGCTGCCATCTGGGACTGAAAGTTCACCACGTTGATTGTCCCAGCTCAATGGTTTGAATTCACTGCGCCATTTTGAAGCCTCTCGGCCCGCGTTCCCCACAGCGATGTCGATTTTTGATCTTCATTCGTCTGGTCCCCTTCACGCTTTTCAGCGACGACACGTTGTGACGCTTCTGCAGCCTTTTTAGCTCCTGACAATTTACAAACGAGGTGCGCCTGAGAGCATTTTACTTTCCCCGGAGACATTTCCAGGGGTTCGAACTGACCGGGAGGACTTCGCCAATTGGGACGAAAACCGTTGATCATTACTTTCTTTTCTCATTTATGCTCTTGAGATTCTTGGATCCCAAGAACGATAATTCGGGCGGCGTACCTTAAGGTGGTTCTCTCTCGATCACCACTAAGTACAGGTCTCACTCTTCACGCAACTGCCAACAACTGAGGGAGCCCGCTTGTCCCAGTGGGTCAGTCCAAGTCTTCGGGATGCCGAGCGTCAGATATTTTCCCTTGTGGGGTTTTCAGTGAAAAGAGATCGGGGATCGAGAGGACGCTCAAGCCTCGTGTTTCGTCTCGACCTCTTGATTCCCCAAAGCCGTGTCCTGCTTCGCCGATTCTTTGTCCCCATTCCGTCATCTGGGGAAGGGGCCGCTTGGATCGAGTGTCGCGTGTGACGTTCCTCCTTCAATAAGCCATCCTGAGTGGCGCGGGAAAAAGCCATCAGAAACGCTGATATTTTCTCGCCGGAGAGAGTCTCCGCGGACGATATTCGTTGATTTTGCTTTTGGGGGAGAAAAAGGTATGTGATATGAGTCTGTGTGAAGCTCTGAACTTTGATGAACCTGCATCAGCGCATTTTGTGTTGCCTAACCTCAGTTGAGACTGACCATTCCCCAAATACGGTGAAAGGAGGCAACATGAATGCCAAGAAATAGAGCACAGACCTCTTCTTCAGGGATTGTGCCAATAGAGTTTTGTGGCTTGCATTAGCGTATTTCTTAAAAGTAAGCTCAAAACTCAGAAAGGACAGACGACATCACCATTCACGGATCTCATCACCGGAAATTTTAATCCCTTATGTGAGTTTTTGTTAAAAGCCAAAAGCAACTCGGAGACATGGTTTCCGACGACGTGGCTCGGATGCATGAAAGGGAACCGAACCCTTAGGTGCAACCAAAGAATCGAGACACTCACTCAAGCGAATCTCTTCTTTCACTGGAAGAGCTTCCCTGCTGGCTGCTGCACATCCACGGATCCCACTATTTGATTCTTCACTTGGCATGGAGTCGAAGCGCTCACATGGCAAGAAACTCTATCGTGATGAGAAATAGGCATACGGCTCATCATTGGCTGCGGATCGGTGATGCTCTTTCTTCGATCCAAAAGACCTGCCGATCGCTCAGGTGGGAATAACACGGCCCATCTGCAGGTCTTGGTGAAGACTAATAGAGTCTGGGTTTCCAATTTGTGTAAGTTCGTAATTATGTTTATCCTACTTTTTGCTTGAAGGCCAGAGCAAAAGTGTCATCCCTATTTGGAACGGTGTGAATCAATCGACTCCGGAGTCTGCATCTCAGTTGACAGTATATAAACATGGTGGAGACTTCCCCGGACCAAGGTGGATTCCTTGGATCGATTCTCGGCTGGCTAGAATGACAATTCGACTTTTGGGCCAGGGAGATCTTTTTCAAAGCACCTCTTTCTTCCAAGATCCGCCAATGCCTCCCATCGATTAGGTATCGGGTCTTCTACCCAGGCCATCCTTCTGAGCGAGGTGATAGTCGGCGGAACGAGAGGCAGCGAACGAAAAAGAGCAACTCTGCAATATGATCACCCCCAGGGACGACATAGCGGATGATTCTATCACAGATGGTAAGTTCTGTATCCTCACTGATTCACGAACTCCTCCTGCCTGACATACCATACGGGAAGGCTATCTAATGTGACGTTGCTAACCATTATGGTATATGTACATATAGCTCTCATCGCCCCTACCCCAATCATCACGACCGTTAGCTCATTCATCGCTATCTCATGGTACAATGCTCTGGCCGTCAATGTCGTTATCTTTCTCGTCTTCAAGAGATGGGGCGGCTTATACTTCTATTCTCTCTTGATTGCATCGTGGGGGATTGTGCTGCACCAACTTGGGTATTTGCTACAATTCTTCAGCATCGTTGATACATTCGCGAAGCATTATGTTATAATGATGATTGGGTGGTATGCGATGGTGAGTAATATTACTCGTGAGAGAAATGGGATAGTGAATGGCGAGGGTTAACATATTTGCAGACCACTGGCCAAGCTGTCGTTCTTTATTCTCGACTCCATCTTATCACTCGCGATCAAAGGAAGTTTAGATGGGTTCTCTATATGATTGTGTGTAACGGGGTCTTGTTCCATATCCCTACTACTACACTCTTAGCTATGGTAGAGTTCTTCTTTCTCTTTTTAGAACAACTTGTGGTGTTGTATATGTCCAGCATGCTGACTTCGACATCGGAATATAGACAAATAACGACGAAAACCTAATACCTATCTACAACGTCTGGCAAAACATCCAAGTCACAGCGTTCTCCATCCAAGAATTCATCCTTGCGGGCCTCTACATATACGAAGCTCGCAAGGTCCTAAAACCCTCCCGAGAATTCCGCAAAGCAAAGGTCGAAGAGGTCATGAGGCACCTTATCTACGTAAACATCCTCGTCATCTTCCTCGACATCGCCGTAATGTGCACTCAATACGCTGGCATGTACGAAATCCACGTCGTCTTCAAAGGAGCCGTCTACGGCGTGAAACTCTTCGTTGAATTCTTCATCCTCAACCAACTTACGGAGATCGCCCGCCATAATATCTTCACCGAAGATTCCGATCCTTCGACCTTGAATCATCATGGAACAGGAATTGGGAAACATGCGAGTATTACCCAAAGCCGTACCTCCCGTCGCGCAGCTGGTCTGGAGGGTGGGGAAGGAGGGAATCCACCAGGTTACTTCTACCCGAGGAATGATGGTTTGGATACACCTGCCGAAACAGCCAGCGGGGGCCAGCTATCAAGGACTTCTGAGACGGATATGTCTCGACTTGTTAACCAGCCACCGCAGCATGTTGAGGTGTATCAAGGTGATGATGTCGAGCAAGCTCACGTTGGCGTTAGCACCACGGTAAGAAGGAGGGATGAGTGGATCGAGTTGAACTGAGTTATCTGTTTATGTCTGGTTTTAATTGTCTGTTGATGAGCTGCTTTTAGGGGGAGTCTCGGTCATGATGGATATCTGGAGTATTCAGGGAATTTGGGATGGGAATTTGATGGAATTATTATACATATGAAATACCCCGAGGCGGCTGCCTATGTTCTATGTTCTAAGTTAATATATAATGCGTCTTCAACTTCGACTATTACGTCTACTTGGCTACGATAATCTTTTACATCGGCGACCAGCCACCCCATGAACATCCCATTGGAGCTGGAGTTTCTAGTCAGTCATACTGATTCACAAACCGTTACCTATATCTACGGGCGAACACCCATATATTTATATAAAATACTGAGAGAACTTCGATATTAAACAAGTATCCATCCAGCCAAAAGAAGGTCGCCGGGGGTTGCTTTGGGACACGGCACTGCTCGGGCACGCTTTCTTTCTTTCCAAAAAAAAATATTACTAATGACAATAAAAAAGGAGATTTGCTTGGGCTTTGGCGCTTTGGTGTGGGTTGCGTGGGTGGAAAATGGGAAACCGAATGAATCCGCGATCGCTTTGGGCTCTTAAAACCGGGCCGAATCCGCTATTACTCCGAATACTAACGACCGACTGCCTGACCGACCAGTTCAACTACTTTCCACCACAAATTAAGAAAAGAAATGGAAATCAATCCCCCCGTCGACATATACACCGCCCCCTTCCCTTTGAGGGCATCGACAAACAGAAAAAGAAAATCTATATAGAAAACACTAAATTACGCCTTCTCTTCCTTCATCTCGCGCGATGATGAGGATAGACCCGCTTCACCACTATCAGCATCGGTGCTGAGGTCGGCATCTGGTTGAGTAGCGACAAGGACTTTCTGTTCCTTAAGTTCGTTGGGAACTGTCTCCTCGAGACCCTCGCCTCGACGGTTTGGAGGGATGAAGACTTGGTAGTACCTTGGCATGATGAAGCCGAGGAGGATCACACACAAACAGATGATTGCGAGGACGAAGCCGGCGATCATGAGGGGGTCGTAGCGTAGGGTATGGAATTCGGGGAATGAGAAACTGAGGATGATTGCGAGAATTGGCGCTGTGATGTAACGGAGGAGAACGGGCCAGAAGGGGGGGATTCTCCAGTTGCCCTTGCCGCCAACGACGAGGTTGAGGTCGCGTCTCAATTGGTTGCCCTATCAGATGAAGCACATGGTTAGTCTAGTTGCCAATGGGGTGAGTGGGCCTGTCAATCATACCGAGTAGAATGCTAGATACCAGAATCTGGTTAGGAAAGCGTTGCGGCTCCAAAAGCTCGGAGCTGGGATCTCAGGTGTCTTCGCAAGGAAGATAGAGACTACAGTGCAGATGATGTAGACAGCGAAGCCAGCGCCAGCGCCGATTGCGGGGTTCTCAGCACCATGGGCGGCAGAAACACCGGCAATCTGTCCACCTAAGTATCCCACATTGTAGACAATGAAACCTAGGTTCCCCGTTTGGCTGACAACATCGGTCCAGCGGTAAACAACCGTAGCGCCAACAACTTCGGACCACACAACGAAAATCAAAACGATATTGTTGATCCAATTGTCAATACCAGTGAGAAGGTGATAACCAAGCTCTGTGCAATATGGTAGGCACATAAGGAACGATATCAACGTCAGGGTAGTAACGATAACGGGGCGAGAGAATTTGAGTCCGGCGTCGATAGCCAGCGTTGCAACGGCGTCAAGCATCACGAAGGCTGAACTAAAACCCAGGACCACGAGAGTAAAGAAGAGGAGAACGGCCCAGAAATTCGCACCAGGCATGTGAAGCACCGCCTCAGGGAGCGTTAGGAAACCGACAGTGAAGGCGCCCAATTCCGGATCACCAGGCTTTGGGAACATCCCAAGGTAGCCGACAACACCAAAGACGGAGAAAGCAGCAAAGTTCTCGAAAAGGACATTGCTTCCGCAAATCAGAAAAGCGTCCATAACCGCGTTCGAGTGCTTTGCGTTATAAGATGCGTAGGTGGTGAAATAACCGAAACCGATACCGGTCGAGAAAAACACTTGTCCAACCGCGGTTTGCCAGACTGACCCTGAAGCCAGTTGCTCACCTCTCCACGTCCCCCAGAGCATCTTGACACCTTCACCGGCATTTTCCAGAGAGACGGAACGACCGACCAGAATGATGGTAGTGACGATTGGCAAGCCCATCGTCCAGTAGACGACACGCCCAGTCAAACCCACTCCGCGGAAAATGGATACCCAAACCAGGAACCAGATAAAAACACTCCACCCAACAGTCTCACCGATAAGATTGGCACTGGGATACTGAGAATAGGCCAAAACGGATGTACCATCTTCGCTCAATTTTCCCACTATCGGGTCAACGTTGTGGATAACGTCACCCATATAGAACTCGTTGATCCTGCCTTCCCAAGGTAGAGGACTTGTAAAGGAGCTGCGGAAATATCTCATGATCCACGCGAGGTTGACGGTAAAGTATTGGGTGACGATGAAGCTGACCAGGACCGGGCCCATGCCGACACCCTTCAATCGCCTATTGATGTTGTTCATGGCAATGACCGTTCCACCGCGGTATGCTTGGCCAATGGAGATCTCGAGGATGAGGGCCGGAATCGCGACGATGACAACGGCGATCATGTAGGGAATAAACCACTGCACGCCATAGTTGTTGTAGACGACTGAGGGGTAACGCAGCAGATTACCCTGCCCGGCACAACCACCCATAGCAGCCAGCAGAAAGGCCTGGAGTAGGAGGTTAGTTAGGGTAGGTAAGTCAATAGAGGTCAGGGGGACATGCCGCTCGTGACGGCCATTGATCGCGCCCATCGGCCGACTTTGGTGGAGGTGGAGCGAGCCAATTGCCAGCCTTTTTAAGGGACTGGAGGACCCCGACGAACACCATGGTTGGTGCGGTTTATGGGAGGGAAGGTAAGAATGATAGTGACTTCTGCGACCTCATGCGTACCATATGGGAGGAAGGTCGCGACGAAGAAAGAGCTTGAAAAATATGAAAAGAAGAGAAACAAGTTCTCCGTCTGACAGCCTGACAGCGACAGTTTAACTGTCAAAAACGAACATCCTCATCTTCTAACCGACCCCCAATGCCAAGCTCGGAATTGCCATGCCAAGGGCTCCAAAATCCTCTGCCAAGTAGCCGGGACCCTCATCCCGGTAGCGGTTACCGAATAGAGTGGACGACATTTAAAAATTCGGTTCTCATCGCGCAGCTTGCGGATTCAAACTGGCAACCATCCATGTTCATTCTTGTGACATGAATTTGAGGAAGGGGCGATGGGGATTCCTTTGAGGCTCAGTCGAGATCCTCCTCCCCCTTTTCTGTCGATTTTATATGACGCTAATCCTAAAATAGATGCTCCCGCACGACTTTTTTCACGTTCTTCCCACGTGACACATGACGGCGTGGCTGCGGCGTGGCTTGCACGTGCGACCCTTGCCTCCACACTTCTTGGCGTTTAAAGCCTTGGCGCTTAAACCGTTCCTTCCGCCCTTTGCGCGATTGACTGATAAAAGGAGCGGATGTCGTGCTCGCGGTAAGCAACTTCTATTTTTTGTTCTCGACTCCCCATCCTCACCGGAGGTGTTTCAGTGAGCGGTTTTTTCGCGACAACGAGTCGCAAAAGGTTAGCGTGCCGGTCTTAATCTCGATTGGCGCGTCGGTTGGAGGCCGGATGGACCCACCACTTAACCGATGCGACATCGAGAATATTCGCGGTATTAAACCCATTGGCCGTTGACAAACGAGATGCAGACACGATACAACAGAGGCGTTCATCCTACAATAAAAAGGAGACAAGCTCGTTCGCTCGATCCCTTGATATTGATCTCGAGACAAGTCTGGCACTGTCCTACTATCACGCGCTGACCTTTTGATGATATCTGTCAAGGTGGGCAAAATGAACCCCCGAGATAAGCTAATGCTTCATAAGAACAAATTTCGTAGTTTCAAGCTACACATATAGTATTCTATGTACAATATCCTTTCTCAACGAATGTCCCACGAGCGACGTCCCGCCCGCCAGGAGCGCAAACTGCCATGGTGAAGGATTTGGGGGTGCGGATCAGACACCATTCGATCGACCAATTTATGCGACGTTACCGGCGAAGTTGGAAACGGTGAGAGTAGTCTCGCCTCCGGTGAAGGGCTCGGTTCCGAATTGGTAGGCTGTTCAAGTTGATTGACGGTTAGCAAAGCTCAAATTGTTTCGGTGAGAGGGAAGAGAAAGATGGGGCAAATACTGATGAGGTACTGGCTGTCGCCGGGGTATCCCTGAGAGTCGACGAGGTATTGGAAGAACTCCTTGATGTCTGCGTTGAAGGAGTTGACGGGGCTAGCGGGGACGAAGGAGAAAACCTCCATGTCGCCGTTCATCCCGTTGTAAAGCTCCCAGTCGGCACCAGCAACGTTGGCGGTTCCAATCTGGGATCCGATGGGGTAAACATCACCGTATCGGGCAAGCCTATCAACAGCGCAAATTGTTAGTAGGTAGTAGGCGTCAAGGGGAGGGGGAAGGCTGAAAATGTGATAACGCACCAGAGCATGAGCTCATAATCACCACTGGAGGTCTCGTGGTTGACATCAGCGGCGGTGAAGAGATCGTATGCCACGTTAGCACGGATGTCCGTGTTGTCGTAGCTCCATTCCACGCTGGTCTCGATGGTCGACACATCGTTGACTAGCTTCTTCTCGAACGAGGCGAGGCCAGAGTTGGCGTAACTCTTGACATCGTCGTCACCGCCCTCCCAGGTCCAGGTGGTGGACCATTGGGCACCGGAGTCAGAGAGGCTGACAACGTTGGTGCACTGGGAGCCGTTGGTTGCGGAGTCCTTTCCCCAAAGGTTGTTGTTGACGATGTATGGGCCACCGGTAGCTGTGCCGTATTGCTCACAGATTTCCTGAGCGGCAACGGCCGCGGCCAAGGAGGAGATAATTGCGAAGGTCTTCATGGTGATTTCTTTGGATGTGTATGTGTTCCTGAGGTTGGGAATGAGCAAGCCAAGATTGGGGTATGTACCGTTCACTTTATACCCCGCCGTTAGCAGCTCATCTTAACACCGAAGTGGATCCCTCGGATGCTTCTTTTTCGTTTCCATGAATCATCTGAGGAGGATCTTCGGCCCGGTGCCGATTAAACAATGTTTCTCCCGAAGGGAGCGGCCATGTTTACAATTAATATACCGAATCTTATCATGTATGATTAAAGATGGGGTTCTTGATGAAGCTCTGGGGAAGCCACGGAACTCCGCACTATAGATCGGCTCATTTTTTCGGCTCAATTCGGGCTGAGATATCGAGATTATCTGCCAATGTACTGGAGAAAGGAAGTCTCCGTGGGAACCATGACAGGGTCATGGTAATGGCGGGTCGATGTTGACAGAAGTCTTAAAAGATTAAGCATCGAATGATGAAGCAGAGACCCGGTGGACCTAATATATCATTTCTTGGCTCGTGGGATGATCTCAACTCGGCTTGCCCACAGCCTGGCAAGGTTTATCTTGAAGCGCCCGCCGAAAGACCGAGAGCCTAGAACCGCCTACAAGAAGTTGCTCGAGCGTACCGCATGACAGATGACTTATGTTAATTTAGTAAATCCGTTTCAGAGAATATAGGCAGGGACAAATTGATATCAGAGCCCGACTGTGTATCACCCTCCAACATCTCGAGGAGAGGGGTTAACAAAGAGCATATGCTGGCTTTTTTGGTCTGTCGAAGATGTCATCTTTTAGTTAAATCTGGGGGATCCCTGGAGCGTTAATATAGAGCTAATATAACTGAAGCGAGATACCCCACAAGAGCTCCGGCGGGATAAATGTTGAAACAACCTTCAGCTCGTTCCTGTCCAAGTCAAAACAGGGCTAAATATCTTAACTAGGAGAGGCACGTTCACGTTTATTCTTCGGAATCCGGAGATATAAGTCGGGGAGGTTGAATTTCTGGGGAGTCTTGACTCTTGAGGAAAGGGGAACGAGGGATGGGGTTGTGTGCTCGGGCCACGCTTTGACAGGTGTTCAGGCACAGAGTCCTGAATATATTAGAAAGTCGTTCCCTCGAAACAATCTTGAAGTGGCCAGGCACGGGAAGTCTACGATTGATTTAGGCATCGGATTTCGGCAGTTTGCCCTCAGACTTAGCCGTGCTTTCTATCCAGAACGTTATCACGCCTCAACCGTCTTTCGTGTTAGGGCTAGGATATTCCTTTTTGCCCCTACTTATGAATTATCCACGGCAGCTGTTAGACGGCAGTTGCTTATTCTCTTCGACAGCTGTTGGAGGAAGCATATAAGGAAGCCATGGCTCCTGAAAAAGTGGACTTGTGAAGCTTGATATCAGATTTGACAAACAGACTTGCAAGTTTTTTTGAATACATACCGAAACTTCTACAAAACTTGAAACCAATTCATCCAAAGATGCCTTCTCTTCTTTGCACCCTTAGCTTGTTCATTGCTTCAGCATGCGCTGCAAGCTTAACCCAAGTCACCGACTTCGGTGAGAACCCCGGAAACGATGAGATGTACATCTATGTACCCGACACCCTCGCCGAATCACCAGCGGTCATCCTCGCAGTACGTCCTCCCCTCTAATATATATACATATGAATAAATCCCTCTCTCGGGTTTATTCTCCACCGACCGATCATCCCTACTAACTAATCTTAGCTCCACCCCTGCGGTGGTACCGGACCAGCCTACTATGACATGTTCGACTTCCACACCCCCGCCGACCAGGGCGGGTTTATTCTTATTTACCCTAGCGCCCCCCACGACAACAACTGCTGGGACGTCGCCACCACGGAATCCCTCACCCACGATGGGGGCAGCGATTCCCTCTCCCTAGTAAACATGGTGAACTACACCCTCACCGAATACAACGGAGATGCCAGCCAGGTATTTGTCACCGGCTCCTCATCCGGAGCGATGATGACGAATGTCCTTGCCGCAACATACCCCGACGTCTTCGCCGCCGGATCTGCATTCTCAGGTGTCCCTCACGGCTGCCTCGCCGGCTCACCCGGGTCGAGCCCCACGACCGCCGACCCAGCTTGCGCCGCGGGACAGATCACGAAGTCAGGAGAGGAGTGGGCCCAGATGGTTGCGGACGCATACCCCGGATACACCGGAACATACCCCAAGTTGCAGATCGTCCACGGTGAAGCTGATACCTTCGTGAGCTACAACAACTTCGGCGAGGCGTTGAAGGAGTGGTCGACCGTCTTTGGTCTTTCGGAAACGGCTAGCAACCCCGATACCCCTATGACTGGGTACACCGAGATTGTTTATGGCGATGGTAGCCAGCTAGTGGGTCTCTCTGCCGCTGGTGTTGGGCACTTCGTCATGACGGATGTGAACACTGTGCTCAGCTGGTTCGGTCTTGCTTAAAAGGCATGCATTTCGAGGCTGGGAACTGGATGAACCTTTAGCTTAGGACCCAGTTAACGCGGGGGGGATATCAAACCGCAAAATGATTTATGAAAAGATTTTATTCTGCAATTTTGTCTCTTCTTCGAGTGCAAGTTAGGTCAAATAGGATCAGACTCTGTAGAACATGTACACGTAGACAGGAAGGTATAAATTATCAGACGGTAGTGAATGTGTTTAGTTCAAGTTTGTAGTGTGGTCCCAGAGTCGGGTGTGGATGTAAATATATATAGGGGTTGTTCTGAGACCATCCTCATGATATTATCCCCTCGAGTTGCTCATAACCACAGCTGCTCACCTTCATGTCGTCATTTTCAACGGGGTTACCGACCTATCCCCACGCCATCAGAATATAGAGATATCCATTCCACTCTTCCGTCCGTTGGCTATTTCCCCCTGACTATGTATATCAGGGCGAGCGTGGCTTGAACTTAGGCCGCCAATATCGGATGACTCCGTTCTCTCCCAGAATTATTTTATACTTCCCCTTTTAACTGAAAGACACGCGTTCTCTCCGTTTAACCGCATTATCAATGGGGCGGCTCCTCTCCAATCGCGCTTAAGGTCTTCTGGTCTTGGGGTCTGTAAGGCTGTGTTCAATTCTCGTAATAGACGAACAGTGTATCCCTTCTTCGACGAGCCTAGACCCCTGATTTGTGTATATACCCCCCCCCCCCTCCTTTAAGATTTCGGACCGTTTTTCGGCCTGCATCAAAGTATTCCGTGCTTTCGCTGCTACCTACAAGTCCAACGACAAGCATGGAAGGCGATCAATCGCAGGAGTAAAGTAACTTATTACGAGAACCAAGTGGAAGAACTTGTGTGCTTAGCGAGGTATGAGTACCCCAACATATATCCTCCTGTCATTTGTCGAAATCGAAACATTGGGGCTGGAATATAACTGTCTTCCGGGAGTGTCCGGGCCCCTTGTATCGTTGGAGCGTTGGCGAGCAACATGATTCTATCGGGACGAGCGAAGCGAAGGGTGCTGGCTGGATTAGGTTTATATACGGGTTCGGAGAGCCGAGAAACCTAGGAGAACAATTGGGATAGAGATAATAGGCCATGCTTGAACGATCCGTTTGTCCATAGTGTTGTCAGTTAAGGAGTTGTAAAGGAACATATGAAAAGTCAACTTCGGAAGGGAGAATCGTTTGTCGAGTTCCTGAATTCACCAATTCCTCGAGTCTACTCCCGTAGACTTTTCTATATCTTTTCATTCCTTTCATCCCCCCTCTCCTGGGTCTGCCTGGGAGAGTCTTCGGGCAGACTCGACATCGATACCCCTGATCGCTTCGTAGAATGTTTGCGTGTTTCGTTGGAAGAAGGGTACGGGTACAATCTGCGCATAAATAAGATTAATCTCGATCAGAACTCATCGTAGAATACATAGAAGAGAACGTGATTCATTTCATGTCCTCTCGCTCTTTCGAGTCGAGCCATCGTTGCCAATGGGACCAGCACAACGGAGTGTCGTTTCGTTTGTGAGATCTGAACTCGGAGTATTCCAAATGACGTTTTGTCCTGTGTTGGAATGGAAGTGGCGACCTCGTGGAGAGTAAGTAATAAGAGAAAGAAAAAAGAAAACAGAATATCGAGAACCCGAAGTCAGTGAAATGAGAACTCGATATCATCTCCATACCCCAAGTGCCCAAATCCAGCCAGTCAAGATAGGGTTTCTCATCACCTTTGCCCTATCTATATTCTTTCCCCCCTTTCCCCTAACCTACCCTAACCCTAAAACCCCCCTCTTGCGGTTAGCCAGTACTAAGTGCATAAATAATGCACCAGTGTGTCCAACAGGCATCCGAAGTGGCAAATCTGCCAGAGTGGCGACTCTGCCCAGTAGTTTTCCTGCAGTTGGGTTAAGAGTCGCTTAAAAAGTCGCCTCCCCTTCCAGGGGTTAGTTAGGCTGGGGCTACGATCACGATCACGATCGAAACAAGCGCTTCGCATCGCATGCCATCGTCTGCTAAGCTTTTTTTTTATTACAGGGGCCCCCTAGGTGATCGGATCTGATGTGCACTGCAGTGCATAATATTTTTCTGGAGCTAATGTGGGATTTAAGGTAGGTATGGATGGGGATCGATTGGGTGAAAGTTGTTCATTTTGACGATAGGTTGCAAGCGGGTTGGGATTTTGAGATCCCGCTTAAGAATGGGGATAGATAGGGGTTGGAAGTATTGAGTATAAAAGGTATATTGAGAGGTCATTGCACGAGAAGTAATGGGTGCGCGAGACGAGATTTTATAAAAGATATGAGAGAGATATCGAAGCCTCTGACAAATTCAAGGGGCATATATGTGCAAAAATATAAAAGAAGAAGAGGCATTGACATCATATCATCATGGAACGGCACTGTTCCAGTTCTATATACTCGTAGAACAATTTCGACTTCGCTAAAAAGACAAAAAGAAAAAATAATAATAAAAATAAGAAGCCTCTGGAGATAGAGATATCAATCCCAGGGTTCCAATGCCTTCTTACTTCTCGTTTTGAGGTATGACGCTTGTTATGGGGGGATACAAGACGTTCGAGAGAACATGCGCCATGGGAGGGGAGGCCAATTTATGAGCCCGCGCCGAGGAAAGCGCCAAACGGATGTCGAGGTCCAGGCAACGTATGCTTTTCATTCCACCGGAACGGAGAAGTATCATGCCTTCTCCTAATACCGTAGCGTAAAAAGAGGTTGGGTATACGATGATATATAGCGAGAGGAGTGGTGGTGGTAGCAATGTAGGAGCAGCAGAGGAAGGACGTTTTTATATCGACAGCGCTACCCGATGGGTAATGGAGGCGGCATGGAAGGCAATTTTTGCGGGCTGAGTTATGGCCGTCAAGACCCAGCCGGTCGGGAGTGGGTTGTGTTGGTGGTAGATTGTGTTGGGTTACTTGATGAATCACCGCTGTTGGTGCGCCCGTCAGGGTTCAGGCTGACGGCCATCTGGCGCTCGGTGTGTTGATGCATGGCTTTTGCATAGGCAGTTGCCGACATATCGGGATCGAGGGGAGGGTTGATGATCGCAGCCGAAGAATCGGAACTGACCGTTCCATTCGTGGTCGGGGACATCGATCCAGTGCTGTGGGTTGAGTTTTGTGGGACAGGCTCCGAGCGCATCACCTCGTGGGGCTGTTGCGGCTGCGACAGTGAAGTATTCGACGCCGATTCGGGGCTGGACGACAGATCGTCAGGGGAAGCAGAAGAAGATGATCTCGGCCGCGAACTTGAGGGCTTCATAGGGGTGGTTGTTCGTTGAGGTGGGTGGTTTTTCAGGCTGCGTTTAGAAAAATCACCGGCTTATGCTCCGCGGAGAAAGGACGGAGAAGGTATCTGGGAGGTTGGGAATGGACTAAAAGAAGAATAGTAAGGCGCGATGGCAATATTGGCTACAGGGTTGTCAGTCGAGTGAAGGCGAGAGAAGTTGTTACGAAAGCAAGAGAGAAAAATTGGATGTAAATCAAGTTGGGTAGTGATACTTTTGTATATAAGAGCGAGAGAGGAGGACAGTGGAAAGGGGGTGTGAGTATATCAGGTAGGGCCTACTGGTTTACGGGTTCGGTCGCTGGGAGTTCAGAATGCAGCTACTGTGATTCGCGAACCGAGCGTTAAAAAAGGGGACAACCGGTTTCGTGGTGAGTGTTATTAAGGGCACCATGACATCACGCAAACTCAGCCAGGAAGAAAGCGACCAGGGGAACCGGTCAAGCGATCGGGAGACATCTGACTCTGGCTGTGACTTGGAGTTGGACTTGTCGTAGCGCCTCGTTCGCATCCAGCCGCTTGCAGATATGGTTCCGGAGCGATGACGATGTGCTGCGCTTCCACCCAACTTAAAATGTGGGTCGCGCAGGCAAAGTGACAGCATTCCCTGCAGGAAGACGGGTGGTATGATATCATATTTCTGGGTTCTCATCAGAGGGAGAAACTCAGAAACTCTCTCTGAGTGCTTCGCCCGAGATCAGATGCAGCCTCCCTTAGATATAATCCCCAGTACACTCTTGCCTCAGAGCGACTCAGAGTTCCTGCAGAACCCGTCTCCAGTCATTGAAGGAAACTCCCAACGTTCAGACGTTGGGAGGAACACCTGGTTCACGTTGGCAGACACCGTGGAGCTTCCTTCGTAACCCTGGACTCCTGGAGTATACTCAGGCGAAACCAAGTTTGGTAAGGTTCCTCGATCCAAGGAACAAGCATGATGATGATAAGGTACAGCAGACTCAAATATGGATCGCCTCATGATTAACCTAATAGAGACCACTGGCCATCGGCCATCTTTAAACAAATATGATAGATTTCCCGTCGATGCACACGAAAAGCACATCGAAAGAGTCGAAAGAGTCGATTTGTGGCTTGAAAGGTGAAGATGAAGTCCCGAAAAAGAAAAGAAAAAGAAAAATCGATGACGTTGTTTGTTTTGTTTGTGAGGCTGAATTTTGAGTTTGCGGCATGGAAGTGGGTCAGGTGGGTCTCGCTCGCCCACTTGGGACTAGCGTCCACTTTCCCTTTTCGGCACAAAGCGCGATTTCTTTCTTCTTTCATCAAAAAGCCTCAACCACAGGGAAGGAGTTACTGTGACTGAGGCAGTCAGTAGTAGGAGTAGGAGTAGTACTATTCTCCATATCTGAACCAGAGAAAGGTACGATCCGCTAGAGGAGGCATGTCTCATGGCTGTCCCCCCACTATCTGTTTCCTCGTCCTCGATCACGATATGCACAGTACACAGCTAACTCTCCCAAAGCTCCCTTCCTCGGTCTCCAACATCTCAACCCCACTGGTGATATCGCTGGGAAGCAAAATAGCTCATCTCAGACCACACGATGCCCACCACATGAAACCCGGTAGTTCTCCCTGTTCCACAATCAACATGGAAAGACATACATGCATACTTTCGTACGACGTGTTTGAGCCGTTGAACCTTTATGATTGGGGCTCGGGCGTATTATGGCATCATCAGTTCTCGAGGACGCTCTTTGCGGTGGACTCGATCCTGAATTAATCGAGATCGAAACTGGGGTTGGAGAATGCATTCAACAATGCCAAGATGTATCCGGAATAACACTAATATCCAGAGAACACCCGCGTCTTCCCCACCTATGCCGCAACCAGGCATACAATTGTTGATACTCATGCTTCACAGGGAAATGGCAGGATCAATTACCCTGGCTCAGACACATGCATAGAGGAGAATCATTTGTCACGGTGGGGGATAAGGTGCAGCTTCTTCTGTCCATTATCAACGACCTGCGATCGTCTCGTAAGCTCGATGGGTGGATTGCTCGGGTTGTGGACGCCAACATATGCAGCTCAATTCGGGTCCCCTTCCCTATTGGGTGGGTTCTCTGGCTCGTATCCCACCAAGATCCCATATGTATCAGCTAATATTCGCTTCTGCCCAAAGCTTCCGATGATCTGAGCTTGACTCGATGAAGACGCCTGGAATCTTCCACGTTTGCTTGAAGTGCCTTGTCTTATTGATCGTCGCAAAAGGAACCATACTCCCTTGCTCAACATATTTTACGGAACTCTGCTTATTATAGTGGTGGTCTAGACGGCTCCAACGACCTCTTCATGCGGACGCCTACGACATCCTAACCAGCAATGACCAGCTACCCTGGATGATGACTCCATCACCCGCTCAATCTTCCCGCGATACCCCGAGATTAATCTCTGTGTTTCAACTGTCTTCCCCTGTGAAGAATTTGATAAACAACCCTGCGTGTTCAAGGAACAAAACTTGGAAATGAATGAATCTAACACACTTCCGTATTAGTGGATTCCAAACCCTAACTCTGCAACCCGATGCCACTGGGCCCAATGGGGTCTAGCGACGGCTCGAGTTTCTATCCGCTTCTATTTCCTATTTGGCTGTTCATGGCAAGATTGACATCTTGCTGCTCTACATAACCCTACGGGTTTTGACAGAGCGAAGTCTTTGTAAGATTGGCAGCGAGTGTATTCAGTGTCACCCCAGACCTCTAGGGGCTCGATTCCCTTTGACTCAATGCAATTGCACCTGGGTAAGGCTGGTGTACCCTTAAAGAATGAAGATGGCAGCTCAAACCCTTATTCGACACTTTCGTGTTCACGGGAATGTGAAGAACAACCATCAACATCAATGATGTCATAGGTGGCCTACTTCGAAACTCCAGACGACCCCGTTTTCGGAAACTTGCCCATGCTTGACGCACGTAAGCGACATGTGCTGTATTATTATTATCCCATGCCTCTTGTTGCCCTAGTTGTTTCTACGCTTTGGCTTGTCCCGCCCAACTAAAGTGCGGTAACCGGTCATGGCATTGCTTTGGGATAGGGGCGTACTGTCCCTATGCTAGTACCCCTACCTTCCTAAGCAAGCAAGTCCTAGCTGCAAGCCATTACTACCAAGGAGCAAGTAGGAACAAAGGGATCCGAGTATGAATATCTATCTCTCTTACTCCGGGTTCCCCATACACCAAATCTGCTTACTGGTTGTTTGCATATGATATGAAAAGCTGTCTGATGACTCAATATGGAAACCAACAGAGTATCTGCCAACTCCCACCAGAATATCGAACCTGGAGAACGAAACCCCAGAAGCTACCCACCATCAGCACTAGCCAGGGAGCGTCATCCATCCCCTGAATGCCATTGAGGGATCAAGCCCGTTTCATCTATCAAAAACTCTCAACTCCCGATGACACAAGGGAAGCAGGGTTCACACCACACCACCTTGCTGCGAAGTGGATGTAGCACACTCGACCAGCATATATACAGATGAGACATGGGGTAATGAATAACGCAAAACTGGTGCAATTCAATGCGCGATTAAGGGATGAGATGAGATGGGATGGGATGGATGTACGGTGAGGTCATGACCCATTATTAAACTCAGATAAACGAAGGACATAGCAGGGCAAGCACACAACATAACAAAACAACATACCACCACCACCACACACGGTTCGAAACATATAAGAGGTGATGTCATCTGTGAACCCACAATGACCTCGCGTCGTGTGAACTGATAGCCCTACATACACTTCACTTCAGCGGTGTAAGGGATAGATAGATAGGGGTTTGTTAGACCATCCAGTTCGTGGCATGTTTGCAGACGGGGTTAAAGACACGTCATTGAGCACCAATACATTCAATGACATCCACAGGGACGGGACGGAGATCGTTCATCAAGAATAGAAGTTAATTTGATATCTACCCGCAATGTGCGCCAGAATTGAGCGTATACAGCAGAAAGGGGAAGGACAAAGAATATGCTGGAAACATGGAAATAATAGATAAAACTGGAAATAATTGAATGCTTTCTTTGATTCTCCGTACAGTTGAGTGATCCAAACAAAGTGTGATTGATTGATAGACGTAAACATAACCTTGTCTCCTTTTTTATCATCATACGTAGCCTATATGGGTTAATTGTTAGTACTTGAAACATCAATTCGAACACATCTCCACGGAAGACTTCAGGGCATAAAAAAAATCCAACATACCTTTCCTCGCCCCCTGGAAAAAGAACCTCACAATAAACACCTGCAACCCAGCCATACTAACCATCATCAACCCCTGCATAATACTCAGATTAAAGATCCTCTTCTCCGTGCTTCGCACGGTGCTGAAGTTGCGGTTCTCGCGCGTCCGGAAGTACTTTTGTTTGCGGTTGATGGTGGAGATCTGGCCCGAGACTTTGAAGATGGATTCTTCGAGGGCGGAGGCTTGTTCCGGGGAAGCGCCTTGTTTGGAGGGGAGTTGGGCGCGTTCTTCGTTTTCAACCTGTGAAGAAGAAGATGTTGTTAGATAAAGATGTTCCCGTTAACTTTTTCGAAAAAAAAAAGGGGGGGGTGTATATACCGCAATCTCAAAATCCACCATCTTCTCCGCAAACGTCGACATCTCATTACTAAAGCAGAACTTATACTCCCCAACCGACTCGGCCGTGAAGACGAAATCCCCTTGCCTCTCCTTCTGCCCGTCGAGGATGATCCTGCCCGAGGGCCCGGTTACGACGTATGTGATATCGAAGGCGCCGCCAGATTGGACCTATTGTGTGCGTATGTATTGTGTTAGCGGAGGTGATATCGGGCAAGCGCTGGCAGTGGGTAAGGGGACAATCGTACAGCGAAGTAAAACGCAACCTTGAGCGAAGCTTCATCAACTTGTGTGTAGAAGCATGATTTCTCATGAGCTTCGATCTTGGTCGTTAAAGCGGTTGCAGAGACGGACGACACCAACGAGGCCAACAGGCCGAATAAAACGAACAGGAACCGCATTGTTTGAACGGGACGGAGGGAAGGATTAATCTGGAGAGATTCGAGTAATTGGCTTTCGTTCGCTGCTCCCTCTCTCGTCTCGTTCTTCTTTCTTTCTCCCTCGAAGCTGGCTCTTCTATTCTTCTTCTTCTTCGATTAAAGGGAGAAACCGGTCGTTCTGGACAAGTTTCTCTCGATGGTTGGATGACATAAGCACAGAATCGATAAATATGTCACGTGCACGTGTCTGTCTGGAGAAAGGCGCCAAGAGTGCTAGACACTGGCAAAAAGTTTGAACCCTCTCTTATGGGTGGTCTGTGCGCTCTCAATACAATCAACAATGGGAACACACAGATCAACTCATAGGAGAGGGTTCAAACTTCATGCCCCCCCCCGCCATAAGTATAGGGCGTTCGGGGACTCGAGGGTGATACGAGTTGAATATGTTAGTTCTTTCCGTAGGTAGAGAAGCAAGCGTTAATAGACCACCAATGTCTCCACGGGTAGAAGAAATGACTTTCATATCGAAATCATTGGATTCATGCTTCGCATGCAATCTACGTCTACATAAGAGCGCTCAATCAATGTATGAGGGTACAACAACATCATCATATCACAATCAGAGTGAGTTCAACAGCGCCGGCCACCCCCATCGTACGGGACAAGCCAAAACCCAGCCCAGTTTCAGAAAAGGAGGGATAATAGCTCGTGCGAGTCGCACACTCACTCACTCACTCTTCCCCGCCTCTTTCCGTCAACTAGAATCGATAGAAGAGAAGACGAAAGGATAGGAAAGAGATAAAAAAAATAACAAACAGCCTAAGGGGGTAGGAAACAAAAACCACAAATTCGCCAATCCCAGTTTCCCCTTCACCCCTGCCTTGTGCCTGTGCCTTGTTGTGCCTTGATATGCCTTCCCCCATCCCCGCCAGTGCAAGCAAGCAAGCCTTGGGCCAATTTTTGTGTTTCAAAGCAAATGCATATTAAGAGATGTTGAAGAAGAGGTATTCTATCGAATAAAGAAAGATCCGCCACCGTTCCAGAAACCGCGGTTCTTGTTTGCGTGGTCGAGGCCGAGGGTGTCATCGGAGTCGCCGACGATATCTGCGAGTATGTCATCTATAGAGAGGTAAGTGTTAGTCATATTCCTATTACAAATTTGGGAGTGAGAGTTGCGTTACCATCCTCTAGATATCTAGGACTTGAGTATTGTAGGCGAGTGACAACGGCAAACTTGATCTTCTCAAACTGTTTGCCCTTGATACCAGTCCGCTTTGATAACCGCTCCTTGGTTTCTTTAAATGACTCCCCCTAGAAAAAATAGTAAGCATCAACCATCAGGGTGGGGTGTCAGAGAGGTAGGTAGCATACAGGTTTGACAACAAACTTGAACGGGATTCCATGAGGTTTGTTGGATTCCTTGTCGAAATTAAAGGCGTATATCGTTCTTTCGCCTTCAGCCATGTTTGCCTCTTCTTCAGGCATTCGCTCCGCGTACAGCGCAACATATTCGTTAATACCCGCAACGCTGAAGTTGTCGCTGATCTCCTTGTATATCTTACCCCCGTGGGTCTCGTACACGCGGATATCTTGGACAGTTTCATCGTCGAGGTTCGCTCGCTTTTGTAATCCGGCCACGAGGTCGGCGATTGTACCATGCTTGGGTACAAGGACGTCATAGGGTTGCTACAAGCTACATTAGTATCAGATACCAATGCGTTATTTGGTGGCTACTTACCTCTTTCGTAATCCCTTCAGGAAGCCAAGTTACCTTCAGGTTCTTCTTAGTCTCGAATTCGCTAAGACTGGTCTCAAGGACTTCATAGAAAAGAGCATCCGATCTATGCATGTTGTAGCCATACGTCGAATATTGACTCGCAAGGACCTGCTGTAGATTCTGGGCGATGGTTCGCTTGATGAATGCCTTGGGTTTCCCACTGCTTGCGATGACCGGTGCAAACCGGATATGAGTCGGGTCAACGTTGAGGTGTTCCCCAACCTTTGTTGAGAATTGCTCGTAGGTCATCTTCCGACTGAGGGTGAGCGTGAATTCTTCACCTTCGGCGTCTTTATCGATTGGAGCGAATTTGATGTTTATTCGGTTGAGGAGGTAGTCGTAGTACTGCCTGGCGTCCTTGTATATGACGGTAGGAGGGATTCTAGAATTGTTAGCATGAAGTGAACAGCTTGAGTACACGGGCTACATACTCTGATTCATTGAGATTTCGTTGGAAACATATGATATCTCCATCCTGAATCTCCGACTGTTGGAAGGTCTGCTTGGCTTTCATGGGTTCAATCATCGAATGTTTGATTTCCTGCAATATCGTTGTCAGTTAAATCCCATGTATCTTCGCGAGTAGACAATACTAACCTCATATAATGAGAATTGAGTACCAGCAGGCCAGTCCATAGTCTCGAGGATTGTGCCCGCGAGATCCGCAACCTTGGCATTTTTCCGAACATACACATGTCCAACGCCAGTCAACTTCTGGGCCAGAACATCGAAGTATTTCAGGAAAATAAGAACTGAGCCATTTGGCCCTTGGGACTCTGGCCATACAACGTTCCCTTCAGAGTCCACATCACCAACGTCAACCCATAATCGGAATGGGCTTCCTTTAGCTGCGTGTCGGTTCCAAGCCTCCTCGATGGTGCGATCAGCGTCCTTGATGGGCTGATCGGGTCGGCTAGTCTTGTTCTGACGGTTTACCATTGCCCAGAACCTTACTTGCTCTGGCCTCAAACCCTTCTCTTCGGCAATCTGTGCAGCGAATTCGGTGAGCTTCAACGCTCGAAGAACACGGTATATCTTGGGAGCAGCGGGATCGCTAGGTTCTAAGTCTGTGCTCGTCAGGTCGAAACTCTGATGTGACTTGAACGAATCGTTTGACAGAAGGCCAACATTCAGGTAAAGGTGCTGTTCTTCACGTTCCTTTTTCCTGCGTGCTAGTTCGGCTCGTTCCTCGGCGAGACGGGTTTCTAGAGCTCAAGTTAGTAACTATTCTAAACATCAGTAACTCGTGAGCACGTACTAATGTGGGAAGGAACATCGTCCTCCTTGACATCAACGAGAACATCATCCACCCTTGATTTCCTAATGTACACCAACATGTATGCATTCATGGACCGTTTTGTTGAGAGAGTTCGTGAAAATGGTTGTCGAACACCAGCGCCTCCATTGGGAAGGTTCGCATATTCACCACCAAAGTTCTCTTCCATGGTCTCCTTCATCGTAGCTCTAACAACCCTATCGTCGTCAAATCTGTAGAAAGACCCATCTTTGTATGGTCGAAGATATGCGTAGTAATGCCCAGCATTTAATTCGCCACTATGTACGAGCACGCCGTGAAGTTGATATGTCCAGGGTTCAGACTTATCTGCGTCCTCGGTGAGATATGGTGAAGCGTCAAATTCTTCGGGAAATTCGTGTCGATCGTTGATTTTCATCATGGCGTCGCGGTTGAAGTCGTATTGGAAACGTTTTAAATGGAGATGGAGTACTGGTGGGAAGCTCACGAACACGTCTCCCTTCTTGGCCGCTTGCAGTCCATGTGGAGGTCCAGCATCGTACTTGTTCTCCCCGTCGAGGATTTCTTCCTGGATGTAATCTCGGAAACTCTCGTCGAGGGTCTTGTTGCCCTGAACATTGAGTTGGATATCCCAGAAGTCACCTATCGTCGACGACTCGTAGGCAACGTCGATACATGAGACGTAGGTCTTGGTTTTGCCGAGAAATAAGTCGGGTAAAGCTTTCTCCGCAGATGTGCCCTTCATCCTAATCTCAAGCTTTTCCATCAAGATTCTTGAGAGTTCCTGTACATCCTGTTGCTCGAAAATCTGTCTTGATTCCCAACCGAAGGAATGGGTAAGTTCCTGTGTCGAGATAGCATTATCGTTGGTCTGTAGATTATAAAACAATCGTTGAAGAGTCCAGGCACTGTTATCCCTGTTGGCATCTTCTTCTGTGGGAATTTTGTACACAGCCTATTCGACAATTAGTTTCGGCTAGTGGGAAGCATGGTAATGATGGGTTTTGACCTTGCGGAACGCATTGGTAAAGTACAGAGACTGTAGGAGAGAATTGAGATAGCATGTAGCACCCTGGTTTTTGAGCCCAACCATGCCAGTTTCCTTCTTGGAATCGTAGCTACATAAGTGTTAGTAACGTCAACCCGGCAGGCAACCTTAGGATAACACTCACTTTTGGAAATTGTGCCATAGAACACCTGTCGGGTCTTTCACGACGCGAACGTAAGCTGTGACATTGGCTTCGTCGTTCTCTACCAAGGGAACATCGTGATTCTCCCAAGGTTGATTGAACAATCTCCGGAGCTCGCAGAATCGTGTGAAACCCCAATCTCCCTCGTCGACGTAGAAACGGTGGTTCGCGACTACCCAGCGCGCATTAGCAAAAGGTCAAGTATAGCGGGAGAGCAAAAGGTACCATGTGAAACGTGAATCGACGGGTCGTTCCTATTCCATAACACTAGGCCAAACTGTACACAGGCATACCAATCCTCCGGAGGCCCATTTTCGAAGCCATGTTCGAGGTAGAAGGAAGCGTATTCGACGTTATTTCCAGAAGGGAAGAAGAGTATCCGCCTATTCCATTGCAATCAGCACCCCAATAATATTCCCGTAGATGTTGTGGGCAGTCCTACCATGGAGCTCCTCCACACTCGAATACCGGACCATGCTCCTTCCTCCGCAGTCTCCTCCAGTCTTCAATGTGCCATGTGTGGTATGCTCGAGCTTCGGTTTCGTATTCGGAGTCTTCGGGCAGCAGCTTTGCCATCATTGCCTCATCTGTGTTCCCATAGCATGTTAGAAAAGGTCATCCAGTGTATTCGTAGTGTTTCTTGACCTCCATGTCAGAGGCGGGGGAGTAAAGCAACGGGCAGCGGGGCTCTGCGAACAGTGCCCGCAACGAATTCAAGACAGTCCAGAGAAGGAGTAAGGGGATCATACAGTCGTCAGCTTGAGGCTGGGCCTCCTGCTCCTCGAGGGAGTCGGGGGGCGACACGAGAACGACGTCGGGTTTCCCATCTTTGTATTGCTCATATTCATCAACGAGCATATCATTATCGGCGAGCTGTATATTCTCCAAAGAGATCTCGGCATCAGTTTGATCGTCCTCCATATTTGCAGTCGAATCTCGACTTCTGGTGGGTTTGTAGGATCGAGGAAGAGGATCATACGTTGTCCATAGAAGGCGGCCTCTATCGTTGCTTCGTTATATAGTTGAATTTGTATAGAGGGCTATGACGCGCAGGTTCTTAGGTTGCCGCAGATGGTGATAGTGGGGAGAGGGGAATTAAAAGAGAGAAATGACGGTGCAATATCAGTCAGTGGAAGAGGAATAGAATGTCATGAAGGTCTGAAAGGACAGAAGAGAGTCAACACTTGATGGTGTGTCTTTCTTGATCTTCTTGCTTCGTTTCTTTTAATTTTCTTTGTTTTCGGTTTCCAAGATTCGGACAATGAAAGTTCAACAGCCGCAAAAGTGGCGGATGAAGAAGAGAAGAAGAGAAGAAGAAGAGGAAGATCTAACGGTGAAGAAGTCAATTCACTTATTTGTCTATTCATGATCTACAATTAACTGCTACTAACACATCGTCACAGGATGCCTAATCTTTCTTACTTCCTCCTCACTTGGAGTTGATTGTATCCCCGTCTTACTCATTTCGCTGGTGAGCTTGTTGATTCCACACAACACTGCCTCACGGAGGGATACGATCTAATCATCGTTTGCAGATTGCTCACAACCACCGAAAACGACGAGGAAGAAGGGTCGGGGGCCTTGATGATTGCTGAGATCTCTAGAATTAATTGCCCTTGAAGTGGATTTGCGAAGGAAAGTCGCAACGCCTTTTGACTATTTACTCTTGTGTGTTCGGGTCCGCAAGTCGAATATATATATATAGACTGCTCCTGTGTTGCCCACCTGAAGCTTTCCCTTGAGCTTCCAAAGCCTCGAGCCCCCTCCACAGGGCTGGCTGGATTCATCTAAAATAGCGAAATCCACTGATTGGCAAGCATTGTGCCAACGGCTTGATGGCATTGACCTCTAAAAATCCAAGGGGATGAACTCGATGACTTCATGGGGAGGCTTTCGCTGCCTTGGGGGGAAGAACTACTCTCTCCTGCTCAGTTCTGACTGAGAATGTCCTGTACTACCATAGATGCTCACGAAAGGAATCGCTTGAGGAAGTACGAACAATGATAGCAGGGGCCCATGGCCTACGGGACAAGCTCATGTTTCCAAGGGATAGATTGCCCATGCCTCATTTGAACGGTCCGAGCTCCGTTAGCATTGGGCCTAAAGGTGAGTGACTGGTTGAAGACTCAAGAGTATGGAGAGCTCTACGCCATGGGGTAGGGTTTAAGGGTTCGATTGCACGAGGTTGGGGTTGACCTTGAGATAGAGAGGAAAAATAAAATAAAATAGCCAGGAGATAAGGCATTTGTAATTGCCCTCCCAGAGATGACTTCAACCGTGACTCAGAAGAGCAGTTTCTCCTCTCTGTCTGTCTGTCGTGTGAGCAATCGCAGCTTCTTCATCGCCGATAGCGGTCAAACAGTCAAACATGTGAACTTCTCTCTTCTCCACCATCAAAAAACAATCTACAAGCAAAGCAATGACGAGGACAAGAACAGCAACAAGAGCTCCAGCAATGCAACAGCGACATTCGTGACTGAAGAAAAACTTGAAAGAGAATGGTTCAACATACCACTTATTCCCTTCACCTGGCCTGTACAGAGCTGGATAGTGTGAAGAAGCTCCTCCAGGCGACCCAGGTGCAGACAGCACCAGCACCATGTTGAAGACTCATCCAGTCCGAGGCTGGCAATCCCCTGGACTGAGATTCCCACGCCCTCATCGTTGCTATGCTGCTCAATCGAGTGGCCCGCCTCCATGGAGGCCAGGCTCTGTTCTCGACGAGTGAGTTATTTTCCTCTCCCTTGTTTTCTCGTGAGGGGAAGCTGAAGCTGTGACTGTGACTAACCGCCGCAAACAAGATGGGTTGATCGTGAATCTCGACCGATCAGTCTCAGGCAGTTGACCTTCTTTGGCCGTACCTTGACGGAATCGCGGTTGATCAGCTCGGCCAACTATGTTAGAACAGAGCTTCCCACGAGGTCAGTCTTGTCTAACCCACCGTCGATGGCTGTCGTTCTGACTCTACCTGCGCAGACTGGCGCATCGTCTTCGGGATATGCAGAAACTTCCCTACGTTGTCTTGACCAACCCTCGTCTTTCGCACGTCTACGAGCTATACTACAAGGCATTCGAGCGATTTCGCTCCGTTCCCGAGATTAGGACGTTGGATAACAATGACGCATACTGCGATGTTCTACGAAAGACCTTGAAGGAGCACCTTACGGTAATACCGAATCTGGCTATGGGGGTTTTAGAATGTCAAGGGTTGATGAAGCATGAAGAGATTGATCGCTTCATGAATACTTTGCTTCGTGCTGTATGGGTTCTTTCGTCCGAGCTATTTATTTACTGTGCTGACGCCATGCCCTAGCGAATCTCCCGTCGAGTCATCGCCGAACAACACCTAGCTCTCACGGAAACCTTCAATTCTCCCTGGCACTTCCCCGATTCCAACTCGAGAACGGATCTAAACGCCGACTTTGTTGGCGAAGTCTTCTTAAGATGTAACGCAAAGGAGGTCGTCGAACAATGTGGAAATCTAGCAAAGGACTTAGCAAGGCAAAGCTTCGGAGCAGATTGCCAGATCCCAGATATAGTTGTCCAGGGCCACCTCGGGGCAACCTTTCCCTATATACTCAGCCACCTGGAGTACATCGTCGGCGAACTCCTACGCAACTCCATGCAGGCCGTCGTTGAGAAATACGCATCTTCATCGGAGAAACCGCCCCCAATCGAGGTTCTCATCTGCGAAGCACCTCAACACGTTATAATCCGAGTATCCGACCAAGGGGGTGGAGTCGCGCGAGAAATATTGCCTCATCTCTGGTCCTTTTGCAAAGGTCCTCGCACCGAGTCTCGACTCCAGAATCTCGGTCAAGTACCGGCCATGGCAGCGACCATGCAGGAGCTGAAAGTGTCTCCAGAACCGGGAACACCACCACCGGACCCCACCGTTGACGACAGCGCTCACCCAGATAGCTCTCTAGCATCTCTGAGCTCTCGACCCCCGGATCTCAAACTCGGTATAGGCCTGCCGATGAGTAGGGTTTACGCAGAATATTGGGCTGGCAGCCTTGAGCTGCACAGCTTGGAAGGATACGGCGTGGACGCATTCCTTCAGATTTCTAAGCTCGGGAATAAGAACGAGCAGCTCACCACGAGAGCTAGCATAGATGCAGTTTGATTAAGCGCATTGATATCCGGTGTTGCGAGTGAACGGTGGTTTGTTTTTCTCTATTGTCCCTATTTGTATCGGGTGTAGTAGATGGGTTTTTGATGAAGTTTATGCCCAGCGAATGGCCTTTGCTTGCTTGATTGCTTTCAGTTTATTATGCATTCTTATCGTTATAAGCAGCAATCGATACCCTCCTTACTCTAGCGAAGTTTATTACTTGTGGTTTCCGTGCGCAATATCAACCCTCTTCCTTCCACTTTACACAACTACAACCTGGGTAGCTGTTACCCCCTCCTCTCGATCTGTTGACTCGAGGAAGGCTCTTTATGGCTGTCTCTTCCTCGAGTTCTAAACTCTTACATTCTTGAACTTCATACTTTTATCTTCTCACCTCTCCTCTCTATCATCTTCATCCCCGTATACGGTATTAGGTACCCCCTGACTGTTGGCCCGCATCTGGTTTCCTTTCGTTCAGCAGAAGATTATATCTCATCTCCTTGTTACTTTTACAGATACTACCTTCGTCATTCAATAGCTGCTGGTTGCAGCCAAGTCCCTGAAAGGTGAGTTGATGAAACCCTCCCCCACCATTGATTTTCGAAGTCCGTATATATCAACCAGCGCTCTGCATGCAACTTTGCGATATGCATGTTCTCATAAAGCTTGGTTAATTAATAGTAAATAGTACAGGTATCAGGATAACCTATTCTACGCGAAACCATCGACAACAATGTCCAACCCAAGCTTTGCTCAATCGGCCGTTTCACCGGTGCTCCGGGGAAATCGGAACCCAAACATGCTGGTCCCAGGTACCACGAACTACATCCTCGTCGGGGAGTCGTTCCTAGCCCGGGATACCATCGAGGATATCTTCTGTCCGCGGTTCTTCAGCTATCCCTACCCTATGCGGTCCATCCCCAGAAGTCAAGATAGTATGGGCGCTGGCTACTGTCATCCGGTTGATCACCTTGGTATAACCAAGACATGGAAAGGTCTTTCGACTGGCCAAGCGGAAGAGCTGATTTTCTGGGAGAACTTATTCAGGAAGGTTCTCACTGATTTAGTACGCAACCAACTGGACTTTTTGCGCCAGGAGACTGCGACGTTTGCCCATGATGGTTTCGGTGGATTGTCCGGGCCAAGGGATGACGATGCTCGTTATATACCTATCAGTATATTTGATATCGTTCTCGCTATGGTTGATAGGTTCAGGGCTGCTCCCCGCTGCTACCGGTGGTTCGCTTCGACGGGGAACATTTATAACGTCGTTGCGCAGTTTGTTCGTACCCACGATTGCTTTAGTGGCGACTACCAGGATTCAATAATCTGGGACCGTGCGGATAATCTCAGGATTGGTGTGAAATTTGGGGAAGCAGACCTAAAGCTATCGACTACTCTTAGCCAGCCTGGAGATGTAGTCGCGCAGGTCGTTTGGAATCCGGGGTATTTATGCTTCGAGGAGTTCGACCTTACCCCGAAGGAAGGAGGGGACTTTTCTCTTACCCCGACGTACAATCCCCCGTTCATTACCCCCAACACCTTATCCCAACTTTCTCACCGCGAAAGTATCTTGTTCACAACATCCGAACGTTGGCTACACTGGGACCCTCAAACACAGTCTTTCTCTGGAACCGTCCCTTATCTTTCTGAGATCCAACAGCAAATCGAACAGGGTGAAGAGTCGCGAATTGCCCATAGTCAACATCGCGAAATTGCTTACACGCTTCGAATCACCGTGAGGGCAATCGTTGCCGAAGACTTGGATAGTAGGGTTCGCTTTGAGCAGTCTATCAGGACACGGATAACTGTCAATATTACTCGGAGTTGGACATTTGACAGTCCTCCGAAGTTGGTGAATGATCTTTATTCCCCCGAGAAAGTGGATCCAGGAATGGTTCGTGGGGGGCCATTCTTTCCGCCTAAGATGGATATGTCTGGACATCTGGGTGGCGGAGGCGGCGGTGTATATGACAAATTACAGCCTGATCTTGGTAACCCAAATCTGTTTGATGCGCAGTGCTTCTACTGTGTATATCCTGAACGTCCCAGTGGGAATACAGTGGATCAGAACCCTCTGGCGCCGCAGGTCCCTCCTCACGAGGACAGTCAAAGGAGCCATTCCTCGGGCTCAGAGGATCCTAGAAAACTTGCCCCCAGAACTACAGCTCCCTTGGATTACCCATCCACATCCCAGAACTCTCTCACTTGGGACTACCGGGTTCTAACCCCTGAGGGAACAATGCATAAGCGTCGGGATGGATCAGTGCCTCCGAGATATGTTTGGCCTCGTTACAGTATTGCCCCGGATCAATCTCACCCAGCGCAGGGCCCTGGGTTTGGTCCCGGTGGGATTAATCATAATCTAGGGCTTACTCCCGATGGCTCCAGGCCAGGTACTATACGTGCAAATAGCAACAATGGCTTAGCAGAGGAATTACGATCTTCTCGAGCTGACGGAGATGTTTCGCGGGTTGACCCACTCAACAGCTGGAAGAACTACTCATCGCTCCGAGAGGTAGAGCACTCGATCCAGCCAAATATTCATCATGGAACAGATTCCCTGAAACGTATCGCAAACGAGCGAAGGTCCCGTAGCGAGGAAAGCAATCAGTCTATTTTCTTGGAGTGGATGCGTCAAAGCTTGGGTTATCAGGGGAGAAAGGGGCACGTCCAAACGGATTCTGGATATGGATCTGCCTCGACGAAGCAATCGAGTCATAATACGGGAGAACAAGCAAGCTCGGAATGGCCTGTAGGAAGCGGTACTGAGGCTTCGTCGGAGATCGATCTTGTTAACTCTGACTCCAATGTCGACTCCTTTGCAACTGCTGCGTCTAAGGTAGAAGGAAAGCCAACGCGTCAACGGCAACCTACTTGGGCTAATATTGTTGCTGGTACAACACCTCAGGAAGATGTAAAATTCGGGAAAGCCGAGAACATGGAAAAAGTCAAGATAGTCAAGAGATTCTCCAAGCCTGAAACAGAGCGAAGAATCAAGGATGCATCTGACGAACTGATAAGAGTGGCAAAAACGCTTTCTCTCCAAGAGTTTCGCGAGGAAAAGTACAACGGCCCTGACAACCCAAGGCTCATACGGCCGGAGAAGAAGGCGGAGTTTGCGCAGATGCTGAGAAGGAGGAGCCAGCAGGAGCAAGAGTCTTTGGGTAGTGACTTGGAAGATATATTCTTTGCGTCTAGCTCTAGCAGCTCGGGCATCGATTCAGATGATGATGATGATGAGGATGGGAGTGTTGATCTGGATGAAGGTGTGCATTTACATGCGTCTGGGGATGAGTGAGGTCAACTCCTTTTTTTCTCTCTGCCGTTCATTACTTTGGGAAGTGCTTTTATTACATGTTAGTGAGCGATGGTCTTTATTCTTTTCTTGGTTTCTACTATCGAGGGTTGGTTGGAGGTTGGTGTCAGTCATTCTTTGCTCGGTTCAGCAGGCTTGTTTAGCCCTATCAATTGGTTTTATATGTATCCCAACGTTCAGTTATGCCTCTACTGAGTCTTTCTTTTGATTCCCCTGACTGAGTGCTATGCTATATTCATGCTTTCGATATCACGAATGGTTAGTACCATCTTTGGTGCCCGCTCTCTTTAGTTTCTTGATACTGCAGTCGACATGGACATCCAGAGGAATGAGAAGACGCTTATGAAGAGAAGAAGGAGCCGCTCCCTGTTGGATATATTCGCTCCTTCTCTGATATTTGCCCGCTGCTCCTTCTCGCATTTGGGCTTGAAGCATCATTGTCGTTACCATGGCAAATATAAATATCTGCCGTATAGCAATGATTAGATGAGATAGACAACTATCTCTATCTCCCACTCTCTTTTATCTTCGAGCTATCGTTCTTTCGATAGGATTACGGAAATTCCAAGTACAAACGCACGACTCCCTATTTCCACTAACAGCATTACCCAAACTCGCTCCCTTCACCATATCCTGTCGACTATAGAGGAGTACAGTCGAACTCAAGATACCCACCCACCATGGCTGTATTGGACCTTGATACCTGGCAGGGATGGCTTCTGTTCCTCCTCACTCTATTCTGTAAGCCGTATCCATATTAACCCCCGCCCCCGGACACCTGACACCGGGGACTCTCCTCCAGTTAACTATAAAATGGGGATAACTAACATCTGAAAAAAAAAACCCACAGTTCCCCCAGTAGGCGTCTACATCGTTGCCGGCGCCAGACCTGATCTTCTGATTAACGTCGTTTTTACGCTTTTTGGGTACCCTCCCCTCCCCCCCCCCCCCCCCCCCCCCAAACCCCCCACCCCCCCCCCCCCCCCCCCCCCCCCCCCCAAACACCACACCCCCCCACAAACTCTCCCTCC